>JASANQ010001270.1:0-132806 GCA_030849645.1 Wallacemonas sp. Wsd | reverse complement strand
TGAGAGTCACGGGGGGGGGGGACAACAAGGAAAAAAAAGACTGGGGCAAGGTGCTTTGTGGTGTTGCGACTCCGAAATGGACTGGTCAGCACATAAATAGAGGCGTTACTGAATAAAGCAGGTGCGAGGAGGCACGGGGCAATGAGGATACGAAAGCAACGCAAAAAGAATCAAGGAGAACGACGAACGGGCGGGTGGAGCAACAACAACGGAGATTCGGAGAGACCGCGCGTATCCGCTTCTTGCACACGCGAAGACGAGGCGAAAAGGGTGTGATTGAGTGGTGGCAAATGGGTGGGAGCGGCGTTTTGTAAACAGAGAGAGAGAATCAAGCAAATGGGATGTCGTTCCACTGCAGCGTAGCTTTTTTATCCCTTTTTGGGTGTGGAACGTGCACTCGGTCAGTGCGAGACTCTCCGCACCCCAGGAGTTCGCGCGGCGTGAATCATGAGCAAAAACGAATCGTGGAGAAAGTGCGAGAGAGCCATTGAACGGATGTTTTCCAGTAGAAGTTTGTGCGCACACTGTGCCTTCATGTTTGTTTGCTTGTTCTTTTTTTTTTTTTCTGTTTTCTTTAAATCGGAGATAAGTACCCCGTTCCTCACGGTAGATGGACTCGTTGTTGCTTTGTTTCAAGAAGTTTTTGCGGGACATTCTCTAACGGGCAGGGAATGCGTAAATGATCTGCAGCGTTTGCGCGGCAGGCAAAAACTCGCAAACGAACAAGAAAAAATATGTAAAACGGACGCAGCCGAGTTCTGATTGGGGAAGAAAGTAGGCACGACGGTGCTTCTGGGTCTCCGCTGTGCCTCCGTCGCCCGTGTTGTGGCTAACTGGCTTCAGCGACGACACGGCCCCGCGGCGGCCTTACACCGTCTTCTTGTCCTCAGAGGCAATGAGTGGGCAGCGCTCGAGGAACTCCAGCACCCGCCGCTCGTACTCCTCGGGGCTCGTGTTGTACAGGCCGCAATGGTACGCGTTCTCACACATGTACAGTTCCTTCGGCTCCTTGGCCGCATCGAAGAGGACCTGCGAGTGCTTGGGAAAGACGATTGTGTCGACGGTGCCGTGCATCAGGAGAATGGGTCGCGGGGAGATGGTGTCGACCGTGTGCAGGGACTGGCAGTGCTTCGACGGCTTGTTGCCGATGCGCCAGTTCATCCAAAAGGTGGAGCACTTGCGGAAGAGTTTGAACACAATCTTGCTGTACTTGGCCTGCGAGAAGTAGCCGCCAATCGTCATGACCACCTGCTGGTCCAGCAGCGTCGCGGCCGTCGTCATGGGGTTCTCCGAGATGACGCAGTCAATGGTCGGGTCAATCGCGGCGGCCATGATCACCGAGGCACCTCCCACGCTCGTGCCCATGGCGCACACGCGGTTGTAGTCGTAGCGCTCGCGCAGGCAGTCGCAGGCCGCGACGACGTCGAAGCGCTCTTTCATGCCGAAGCTGGTGCCGCGGCCCTTGCCGTCGCTCAGGCCGTGCTCGCGCACGTCGAAGAGCAGGCAGCCGTAGCCCGCCTTGTGCAAAAACGGCACGTGACGGAGCCAGGCGCGGCGGTCGCGACCTGCGCCGTGTACCATCACGATGCCCATGTCCCGGACGGGGCCGCCTGCCGGGGGAGGCACGTACCACCCACGCAGGTTCAGCTTGTCGGAGGACTGGAAGCACACGTCCTCGTAGTCGAGGTCGAAGTCGGTCTTCGGGTCGTTGATCCAGCCCTGCCAGTAGTCGGGGTTCAGCTTCATGATGAGGGTCTTGGCCCCGTGCAGGAAGTGGTACCACGGTGGGCGGATGGCCACCTCCGCCACAAAGTACGCGAGCACCACGTAGTAGAAGATCAGCGTGACAAAGATAAACTCCATCGCGAAGATGACACCATTGGCGAACACCAAGTAGAGAAACGGAATAATGACGCAGATGATGAGCTTGCGCAGCGCGGCCGGGCTCACAATGTCCGCCTCCGTCAAGTCCGTCTCCTCGAGCATGTCCTCGTTCTCCTGCTCACCGGTGACGTTGACCTTGCGCTCGCGACGCAGGCGGCGCGCCTCAGCCTTGGAGAAGTACATCATCGTCTTCACGCGGTCGGGTCCCTTGGGAATGAGCTGCGAGGCCAGTTTCCCCGATTTGTCGCGGATCTGAGCGTCAATGTCCTTGCGGTGCAGCAGGTACTTGATGAGCGCCTGCCTGTTGTTTGCGCACGCAATGTGCAGCGCGGTACGGCCATCCTCGTCCACCATGTTCACGTCCACGTCGCCCCTCATGAACACCTTGACGATGCTCGGCACGTCGCCGGTGGCGGCCGCACTCAGTAGGGTCGCAGACGACATCGGTACACACGTTTCTGTTGTTGTCGTTTTTTGGGAGGGGAGGATTGGGGTTGTTGATGAATGTCTGTGAAGGGAAGAGGGAGGAGGAAAGGGAGAGCGGGCAGATTGCCGGGCGATAGGGAGAGTGGAACAAACTCGCAAAAGGGATAAGAAAGGAAAGCGACCGCGGTGTGAGCGGGCGTCAAACAAAAAAAAAATATAAGCGAAGTGCACAGGTTTTGCAATCAACGGAGTAGTAACCTTCACGTTGTTGTTGTTGAGGGAACTGGAAGTTTTGTGAGAGAACGGTAAAGAAGAAATGCGAAAAGGAAAAAAAGAGGTGGTATGAGGAAGGTCTTCAGGGAATGACAACGGAAGGGAGCGAACTGAAGAGCTGCAAAGAGAGAAAGCAAGCGTTCAGACCCGATGAGAGTCCCGACAGTCACCACGTCCGCTTGATGCGTTGTGATGCGGTTGTGTGACATGGGTCCCGTTCCGCATGCAAGCGCAGTCGTGACGGTTGCTCGGCACACTATCGGAAGTTGTGAATCATTTAGGAGGTTTCTTTTGAAGGTAAACTTTGTGTGTGTGTGTGTGTGAGAGAGAGAGAAGGAGAGATGGTGGAGAATCACAAAAAACAACAACACAAAATGTTGGGATCGAATGAGCGCGTCAACTCACGCGTCGTCCATCGCACCGAACAGCGTGACGGAGAGGAACTCAGGGCCGAACCCTGCCGTGGTCAGTGTAGACGCCAACTGCTGGGTGGCTTCGGCACTCAACGTGGCTGCTTCGTCAGAGGAGCTGTCCGCCCGCACAGGCGGCGACACAACGAGCTCCGCGAGCGCAATCGCCAGCTCCTTGCCCTGCGCACGGGCGTGCCGCGGTGGGATGTAGAGGGGGCGGCGGTTCGCATTCGTGCCGCGCTGACGCGTCTCGAAGGACTTGGCATCGTCGCACGTGTCGTAGCGACCAGCGGCGAGTGTGTCGAACACCAAGCGCACCGGGGCGCTCAGCTGCTGCAGGTTGCGCATCGCCTGAAGCACCATCGCCTGCTCGAGAACGCGTGACAGAAGGGACGTTGACGGCGACGGGGCAGCGCGCTGGTCGGGGTGCGCGTCGCGATCAGTTGTGGTTGATGCGTCTGTGCTGGCGAGCCGATTCAGGCAGTCCACCAGTTCGGGCCCTCGGCGGGCAAACAGCAGCCCGAGCACGCCAGCCGCTTGGGCCATGTCCCGTCCGCCTGGCGTCAGGGAGAAGTCGGCGGTGGCGCTGAACCGCTGTAGCACGGTCTGACTGTAGTCCGCGCAGGTGGCAAAGTGCCCGTGGTCGAGGAAGGCCATCGCCCCAATGGCAACAGTGACGGCATTAAACGGCGACACCATCGGGTTCTCCGAGCGCGCGGCACCGACCCCTGGAGCGACGGCCGTGGAAGTTGACGAGTCACGACGAGCCTCTGCAGACCGGTACTGCGGGGACTCCGCGAGGGAGGCCAAGTAGTTCAAAGTCATGTCCAGCTGGCCGCCCGAGGCTGCCGCGTACACGCAGTAGACGCGGTTCATGAAGCCCACGACCGGTGGAGTGGCCGCCCCTTCACTCTGCTGCACAGCCTCCTGGGCGAGCAGCTGGTCCATGAGCTGCAGTGTTACCTCCCAGGAGGCGTGCTTCACCGCGACGAGCTGCAGGTCGCGCAGCAGCCGCGCCGGTACAGCAGCGGGCTGCGAACGCACCGAAACTTTACCCCGACGGTGACTACTAGTGGCAGCAGCACTGGTGGGGGGAAGAGAGGGTGCCGCGTAGTCAAGTACACGAAAGGCATCCTGCCAGGAGGCTTGCTTG
Organism: Wallacemonas sp. Wsd; assembly: GCA_030849645.1. NCBI lineage: Eukaryota > Euglenozoa > Kinetoplastea > Trypanosomatida > Trypanosomatidae > Wallacemonas > Wallacemonas sp. Wsd. The sequence continues at coordinate 128,660 of JASANQ010001270.1, read as the reverse complement.
AGGTTGAGAAGCAGCCGTTCGAGGCTGGACTCGTCAGGAGTCAGCCCAAAGTTGCGCACACACACATCCGTGCAGGCGAGCGCCTGCTGCCACGTGCGCACAATGGACACGCTCTGCAAGCCGCTCAACAGGGCACGCAAGTGCGCACTGGTGACGACAAAGTGCGACTTCTCCTGTGCGATCTGCAACATCTCCAGCGCCGGGAGCCAGCGATCGAGTGGGTCGGCGCTCAAAAACGCCGCGGTTGCAGAGGTAGAAGCGGTGGTGCGCAGTCCACGCGGTGGTGGTGGTGCCACCGCGGGTCCTGCGAGAGACAGCAGCAGACACTGCACGAGCGCATTGGGCAGCAGCCCAGCACTGGGGGACAGCGCCTCCAGCGCCCCGGCAATCGTCGCAAAGGTGGGCAGACCGACAAACCGCACCTGCGCCTCGTTGTGCAGAAGCCCGCTGCAGAGCGACTCGGTTGTCACACGAACGGCGATCACCGTCTTCTCTGACCCGCGCGACGACGACGAGGCTGACGGTACGAGCGCAGCGGTGTGCGCCGAGGCCGCTGCGAGGCCGCTCAGCAACGCCTGCTTGTGCACGTTGCGGTCGCGACGCAGCGAAGGCTGCAAGAGACGTGCGAGTCGCGCCATACCACGCCAGAGCGTGTCCAGTGACGCCACCAGCACAGGGTCCTCCTGGCGCTCTCTCAGGCCTCGATGGTCACCCGACTGCATGTGCGTGTGGGCGGAGTCATCCGCTCGCAGGACGGGCAGGGTTGCACCGCGAGACGTGGCCGTGGTGCTGGCCGTCACACGCAGGAGCTGGAGCAGCACATCGCGGAGCTGATCTGGGCCGTCGAGGCGCAGCAGGCGCTCGGCCACCCGCGTATCACGGATGCATCGCGCGTAGAGAATGGGCTGCGTGGTGAGCAGGTGATGGCGTGCGGCCCGACTGCCCACCACAGCCGCCGCCGACGCGTGACTCGTCGCTGCGGTGGGCGGAAATAGGGCGGTTTTGAGTGCCTGCAGGCCATCAAAGAGAGGCACCGCCGTTGATGGCATCGCTCTGGCAGTGCTCGCATTGCCAGGCCCGCCGCTCTCTGGATGCACCATGAGCAGGTTCTTCTGATGCCAGTGTGCGACGCACTGCACGAGCTCCTGGTACCGGCCACGTGCGGCGAGCTCTCGAAACAGCGCGGACTGCTGTGCCACCAGCGCCTCAACCGCCTGGTCTGCGGCCGTGCTGCTGGTCTCGCCACTGAGACCGGGCGGACGGTGCAGTGCAAAGGCGTGCTGAACGAGCTCCTGCGTGGACATCTCCTTGACGCTGAGTGCCGGTGACGCGGAGACCGCTGCGTGGGGTGGAGTGGTCTCCGTCGTCATTGCCGCCAGAGCAGGCGGTGTTGTGCGAGGGCAGCTGGTCACGTCACCACACCTCTCCTCCTCGCTATCCACGCTGCCATGTCCCAGCTGTGCGCGCCATTCGCGGCATACGGCACCGGGCAGGCCCCGGCGCGTCGCCTCCTGCAGCACCAGACGCTGGGTCTCGAGCGGCAGGGCCATGAGCGCCGTCACCGCCTGTGAGCCGCTGCCGCTGCGTGTGAGCAGCACAATCGCCTCTGCCCACACCCGCGGGTGAGACGCGGGCCACGGTGCACTGACGGCGAGCTGTGCGACGGCGTTGGGGAGATCGGCGCTGGAGAGAGAGCTTTGCTCTGATGATGATGCTGATGGGGATGAAGGAGCTGACTGCTGCTGCTGTTGAAGTGTGTGCAGCACCTGCGAGACGCGCGACGGTGGTGTGATGGAGAGCCAGTCAAAGAGAGTGGCAACCTCGGCGGCCGTTGACATGACAGGCCGTCGAGGGGCCCAACGAACGGCCCATCTCTGCAGCATTCGTGTGGGTGTGGGTGTGCGTCCGCGTGACTATCGGTGCCTAATTTGGTTTCCAAGCTGCACCCCGCTCTTTCATGTTGTGTCAAAAACGTGCGGTAGAAGGAGGAGTACAAGAAGGTGAGGGAAAGTCAAGGAAAGTGATAGAAGGGGTGAGGGAGGGAAGTAAGTAGATGGAAGCCGTGGAAAGCGTAACGACAATTAAATGGTTTGCAACGAGCAAAGCAAGAGAGAGTGAGAGAGGACTGTTGACAACAAGCCACTCACCTCTTGTTGATGTTTCTGTTCGTCAATCGAGAACTCTTCATGGACAAGATGTGGTTTCCACTGTTCATTGTGCTTGTAAATACTTTTCTTTTTGTTCGGCTGGCAGCAATAACAGGTTGGAATAGGTCGGCCCCTCAGGCGTTCTGTCGACGCTTATAATGGGTCAAAGGAGCAGCCAAGCAGCCCGGCACCTTGCCATTTCTGCGGCACAATGTGCAGCTCGTGTGCCTCCTCATCAGACTCGCTGGAGTCTTTCACCCAAACCGAGAGCATCTGGTTCTCGTGCGCACGCGTAATCTCTCCCATCGCCGCCATGCCGCGCGTGGACCAGGACTCCGCGGTGAGGTCGCCGTACTGCACCACGCGCTGACCAGAGCGCAGCCCACCCTGCTCAGCGGGGCTGCTGGGCTGCACATTGGCGATGGCCAGAAAGCCCGCGAGACGCGTGTGGGCCTGGATGGCGGCCATGAGCTTCTGCTTCTCCTCGGCAGCCTGACGACCGCGACGGCGCGCGGCCTCGTCCATGGCCATCTGCACCTGCGCCTCGTCGTGGCTCTGGCCGTGGAGCTCGTTGAGCAGGTCGAACAAATCGTCCTGAATCGTGCGCAGGTCATTCTGCGCGCAGCGCACCTTCTGACGCGCCTCTCGCACGGCGTACAAGTCGCAGTCGCTGCGCGGAAAGCCCTCTTCGTCGACGAGCGGCTCGTCCATGCCGACCGGGGTCGTGGCGAGGTACTCCAAGTTGTCCTGCAGCGACACCTCCGTCGCCGTGCGTGTGCTCTCCAGCTGCAGGATGCGCTCCTTGAGCGTGAGCGGTGCCAGCACCTCCGCCTCCTCGGTTGCCGTGTTCGGTACCGATGTCATCAATGCCTCCGTGTCAGACATGGCTCTTCGCTGCTTGAAAGATGTGTGAAATAAAGCAAGAGGCTTGCTGTATGTGTGGTGGTGGTGTGATACTTTTTGTCGCATCCAAAAATAAAATAAAATAGGTAGGGGTAGGTGAGAGCGAGAGAAACGGTAGTGGATAGGTGAAGCAGCAGTTTGGTCGAGATACGCGGAGCGAATAGCGCAGAGCTGTGAGTCCATTCTGTAGGATATGTCGGTGGGTAGGAAAGGTTTGATTTGGGGAAAGATGAAAGACCAAGGAGGCCCGTTCACAATTGACAGAGAAATCAACAAGGAGCAATCGAAACAAACAACAAAAAGAAAGATGAGGAGAGAACTCTCCTCTGTGAATGCGCGCACAAACCCGAGGTTGTTCAGCACAGATGATACAACTGCTTCAGTGCACCGCCGTACTTGGCCTCGAGCTGCGCGGCCTTGTGCGCCTCGTCGCGGGTCAGTGTCTGGCGCTGCGGCAGGGAGGCGTTGTACAGGTACAAGTGCTGCAGTGTCGCCATGCCCTGCATCATGAAGCTTGGCGTGCTGCGCGCGATCACGTCGCTGTCGGTCACGCCAATGCGTGTGAAAAACGCAGACGGGTCGGCGGCCGCGTCGCTTCCGAGGAGACCGGCGTCCGTCACACGTTCGGCCGCGGCGTCGGCGAAGGCCAGCTCATCGAAGGAGATGTCGTTCGTGTTGAGCTGCGGGAGTGCGGTGAGGGTGCCGTCGTTGAGGAAGGCGACATCCGCCCTCGGGGCAGGCTCCTCCTTGCGGGCCTTGGCCTCCGCGGCGCTCGGCCCCACGCTGCGGTCGTCCGTGCCGTCCAGCGGGCTGTCATCGCCGGAGCGTTTGCCCCCGCCGCGCCGCGGTACCGAACCGTCCTCGTCGTCGTCGTCGTCGCTCGACGGACGACGCACAAACGTGGCCATGGCCGACGCCGACGAGAACTCGCCCCGGCGCAGACGTGCGGAGCTGATCGTCTCGCGACGAGCAAGCATCTTCTCCACCACCTCGGCCATTTCCTCGCGGGTGCCGACGTCGTCGCCCGTCATGAACGGGTCGTGCAGCATCGCCTCCGCACCCGGGCGAGCGTTCTTGTTCTTCGTCAGCAGCCGCTTCACGAACATGTTCATCTGTGGGGACCAACGCTCCTTGTCCTGCAGCGTCGGCGGGTCCTCGCGGGGAATGATGAAGACCGTGCGCGCTGGTGCGGCGCCAGCGTGTGGAGGCGCTCCCTGCGCCATCTCAATCACGGAGATGCCCAAACTCCACAGATCCGCGCGTCCGTCGTAGTCGCTCTCCAGGATGGCCTCCGGTGCCATCCACAGCACGGTGCCGATGAATGTGTTGCGCTTCGACATGGTGTTGTGCAGGTGCGTGCTGACACCAAAGTCGGCCAGCTTGACGCGTCCATCCTTGGTGAGGAGGACGTTGCTGCACTTTATGTCTCGGTGCAGGTAGTGGTTGGCGTGCATGTACTGCAGGCCGCGCAGAACTTCGCGCGAGACGTAGGCGATGAGGCTCTCTGACAGCGGCTTGTGCGTGAGCTTGTACACCAGGTCCACGGAGCCACCCTCGCAGTACTCCATCACAATCCACAGCTTGCCCAGCGACTTGTACGTGCCGTAGTACTCGACAATGTTCGGGTGGTGGCACTCGGCGAGAATTTGAATTTCCTGCTGAATCGAGTCGAACTCGGAGTTGTCCGTCAGTAGAATCTGCTTCACGGCCACAATGTCGCCTGTGAGGCGGTTGCGGGCCTTCATCACGACGCCGTAGTTGCCGGCACCGGCGCTCTCGAGCACCTCGAAGACCTCCTCGGGGTCCTGCGGAATAATGTCGATTTCATCCAACATGTTCTCCACACTGAAATGAAGCGGGAACGGCAACAGTAAAAGGGAAGGGAGGGGGGGGGGGTGGAATAGTCAGAAAAGAGTCAATATAGTTGAAACAGTGAACATGACAGTTTGGGCGACCAACGTGGCGAGAATGTTCTGGGGAGGTCAGCTGAGCATGACAAGAGCGCGCCGTCCACACATCTCACAGGAAATGAAAAGTGCGACGGCTATGACGAGTACCATATGGGTCGGCGTGTGTGATTGTCGATCACTCCAATCACTCGTGTTGCTTTCTAGTGTGTAATCACATGGTGTTGTTGGTGTTTGTAGAAAATTCGCACGCAGTGCGTTGATTGTACTCCACAACGACTCTTCCCGCACAAGTCCAGTCGCACTAGTGTGGGCCGCCCTCATCGCGGCGGGGCCCACCGTAGGGAATGGACGAGTTGATGGAGCGGGCCGTGGCGGGCGGCTGGCTACCGCCAACACCTGCGATATCCCCATCGTCATCGTCATCCATGTACCCACCGGCACCGAAGAACCCGAGCGAACCCGCAGAGGAGGTCGTGATGGACGCGGACTGATCGGCAAGGTGGTTCTGCATTTGCTGCAGCTGCAGCAGCGTGGACATCATGCGCGCGAGCGTGTCCTGCGTCTCGTCGAGCTTCTTGTTGACGGGGTCGACCGACTTGCGAATGCCGCTGTCGAGCGCATCGACGGTGGCTTGATGCTCTTCTTCGGCGGCCACGCGCGCCGCCTCCGCCGCGGCGGCCTCGTCACCCTCAGCGGTCGTATTCGTCAGTGCCGACAGCACGAGGGACTTGCCGATCGGGAAGAAGGTCACGTCGCGCAGCTGCACCAGGTTGTGCACGTACGCCTCCTGCCCAGTGAACGTCGACGGGTCCTTCTTGGACAGGTAGTGCAGAAAGTAGATGTACTGCCACATGTTGTGCTCCTCCGTGATGTGCGTGTCGTACGCGCCGGGCTGCACCACGTCGAAGACGTTCCGCTCCTGCCCGCAGATGAAGCACTTCTTGGTCTGGTCGACGGTGACGAACTCCTGTTCCATGCGGAAACGCGCGAGGCTGTCGACAATCACACCCAGAAACAGGTTCGTCACAACCAGCACGGCGACGACGTAGTAGGCCAGGCGGAAGAACGCGAACCAGTAGCCGAAGCCGTCCTTGGAGTAGAAGACGGGCCAGTCGGCCACGTCGCCGACACCGCCAGAATTGCGCAGCGTGTCGATGTGCACGAGCCAGCACTGAGAGAGGCTGTAGCAGTTGAAGCCGTTGCCGCGCAGGCCGAGCGGGTCGAACAGCTGCGAGAACTTGAAGAAGGAGATGATCGCAAAGATGAAGATGACGATCAGCAAGAGCACAAAGGTGAGCAGCAGCGAGGAGAAGTTGGCGCCGAGCGCGCGAAACAAATTGTTCAGCGACGGCGTCCACAGCGAGATCTGCAGGAGCTGGATCGAATACCAGATGCGGTGGTGCACGAAGCCCAGAATGGCGACAGCGAGGAAGAAGAGCTGCTGACAGAGTGTGAGGTCGGTGATGATGTACACGAAGGAGCGCAGCACAAACTCGTACCACGGGCGCGACTGCAGCTTCTTGTCCGCCGCCAGGTACTCGGCCTTGTCACGGGCAATGTCGCGACGCGCACGGGCGACGATGCGCTCCTCGCGCCGCGACCGCCAGCTCTGCCAGCGCGTGCTCAGGGTGATGGTGGCGGGGCCGAACAGCGCCTGCACAACCAGCACGCCTTGCACCGCGATCAGTGCAATGCCCAGCGCGTTGATGGAGGTGATGATCTCGTCGTCGCCGTACTCTTTCCGGTAGGGGGAGGTGGGCTGGCGCAGGCCGATGATCATCATGAGGTTGAGCGCGATGACCACGCAGAGCACCAGCAAGATCAGCTCGCGAGAGAAGTAGTTCAGAAAGTAGAGCACAATGTGGCGGCGCACGCGGCTGTAGACGTTCATCTCGACAATCACCTCGGACGAGCGGTGGAAGAAGTTCTGGATGCGCTCATTGTCGCTCGTGCGGATCGCGTTGCGGATGACCTCCTCGCGGCGCTCGGCGCTGAGGTTGTCGATGCTCGACGACAGCACTCGGAAGTACGCGCGCTCCAGCGAGCCGTCGCGGATGATCTCCACCTTGGCAACCTTGGAGTGCAGGGAGAGGTAGTGCGTGGTGCGGCGCAGCACATCGCGGATGCTGCGGCCGCGCTTGTCGACAAAGTCATCCGCTGCTGCCGACAAGGCCAGTGCCTGGGACGCGGCACCGCCACTTGAACTGGTTGAACCGCGATGCGTGGCAGTTGCGGCGGCGAGGTGCTGCATGTCGAAGCAGGCGCGGAAGAAGGTGTAGATGCTGATGGCGAGGGCCAGCTCGTCCTCGAGCTCGTCGCGGCCGTCGGGGAAGTCGTTGTGGAAATAGTCGCGGAAGTACCGCTTCAGCACACGCACAGAGTCAGTAAAGTCGCCGCTAGCGAAGCCCTTGGCCTGCGGACGGTCGACACTGCCGTGCAGAAGCTCGTACTCGGTGGCACTGGCGTCCATGCTCTCCGCCAGCACCGTCAGATCCACCGTCGCCAGCAGTTTGCGGGCAAAGGTCGGGTCCTGCCGCCCCTCGAGCAGCGCCAACAAACACGCCAGCGCACTGCCCTGAAGGTGACTGAGGCAGTCGCGGCGTACGGCGGCGAGAGGACGGGCTTCACTGGTACGCAGCAGCGCCACCGCATTCTCACCCGCCTCTGTGCCGTCCGTCCCAACCACCACCATCACAGCCGTGCTCGGGCTCTTCTTGGTGTCGCCCTTGCCCGCGTGCGTGCCCTTCTTCTGTTTCTTTTGACGACGACGCGACGCCCTCCTCGTCTTCTCCTGCTCGCGCGCCGCCTTCTTGGCCTGCTTCTCTGCATCCTTGCGGCGCTTGCGTGCGTCGCGCTTGTGGCGCGGCGGGCGGGACTCGTAGGCGGTGAGCAGCGCCTTTGGGTGCGGTGCTTCGACGGGTTGTGCGAAGAGCTGCGTGAGGAAGTCGGCCGCGCGGTAGGCGACGACGGTGTCCTGATTGACCCGGCACGGGCCCTGCAGCGTCTCCGTGATCGTGGCCAGCAGCTGCTGGTAAAAGGTGAAGGTGACCTCGTCGGCTGTGCGTGGAGCCATGGAGAGCAGCTCCACCAGGGACTCGATGAGGTTGACGGAGATGGTGTTGTCCGGCTGCGTGGAGAGGTACGTCTGCAGGGGGGCGAACTGGCCAGCGCAGAGCAGCTGCAGCAGGCGGAGCTCGAGGATCATGTCGGGGCGGGACTCGAGGAAGCGGGCTGCCTCGTGCGGTGCGGTGCCGCGCATCAGGGCAAAGTTGTAGGCGCGCAGCTCCTCCGTGAAGGTCGCCATGTGGTTGCGGAGGACAAAGAAAAGCTGCTCGTCCGAGGTGCGAATGCAGTGGCCGTAGTAGCTCTCCTGCATGCTGCGCGGGCCGCCCTTGAGCAGTGTGACGGCCGCACGCAGGGCGGCATGGCGCACAGACCAGTAGCCGGAGCCGACGTACTCGGTCACGAGACCAATCACAGGAAGCGGGAACTCCAGACTGAGGTCGCCTGGCCACCGGGCCAGATACGTTTGGCGTGCTGGCAACGGCGTGGACACCTGCATGCGACGGAGCTCGTAGGTGCGCTGCTGAAAGGGCAGGCACACGCTGTCGTCCAGCGGGTCGCCTGGCGCGAGGAGCACCACCTGACGAAGGAGCTGCAGCACGCGCGTGACGTGGTCGGCCTGGAGGCCCGGCAAGACGCACAAGAGCGTTTGCAAAAAAGTCGCACCATAGTCGCCTGTGCGGAGGATCGTACCAGCAGCCGCCACGTAGGTCTTGTCCGGATTGTTCGTGGCGGTGGCGACGAGGGACTCCTCCAGAAAGCGGCTCCAGCGCGTGGACAGCATCTCATCGGCGCTGGAGGCGATGCTATGCTGACTGCTGCGACTGGTGTGACTGGTGTGACTGCTGCGACTGCTGCGACTGCTGCGACTGGGGTGACTGGACGCCACAGGCGGCAGGGCGGGGGAGCCAAAGTCGGACACGGTGTCCTTGTCGCCGTCGCTGGCCGAGTCCGCGAGGTCCGCCGCCGGCAGAGGCGCCTTGGTCTTTTGTGCGACGGCGCCCATGGCCGGTTGGCGGGCTGCCGGTGCGGCGGCGAGGGCGGCCTGGGCGAGCTCGCACACCGCGTAGAAGCCGTCGCCGCGCCAGCGCGCGCTGCCCTGGAAGTTCTCGGACTTGGCCGCCTGCAGGCAGTCCACCACACGCGACAAGGCCGCTGCACTCCACTTGGGCCTGCTTGGCGGGGCGACCTGACCGACGGCATTCCCACCGTCCGGCGGCATCGTGCGACCGAGATCGACCTTGGCGTCGGCCTCGTCTGCGGCGCTTTTCGTCGTCGTGTCCGTGCGTGTCGGGTCGAGCGTCCAGTAGACGACATCGCAGAGCATGTCCACCACCTCGTTCACTCCCATCACCAGCTGCGAGCGCAGACGGCTATTCAGCCGCTCCACGCTGGCGCCGAAGGCGGCGCAGAGGAGGCGCAGACAGTCGCAGAGAGGGCCCGTGACCACGGCCTCGTACGTGGCGACGCCGAAGCGCTGGCGGTCGAGCTCGGCCTCGGCGTCGTTTCCTGGTGGAGCCATGAGGGCGACCTCCTCCTGGCGAGAGAGCTCTTCTTCGAGGTCAGGCGAGTAGCAGGTGCCGCCAATGAGCTGCAGGTAGCGCGCGACGTCAAAGACGCACGTGCGCAGAAACGCAGGGAAGTTGCGGTGTGCCAGGAGCAACGGCATCGCCGATGTGTCGACGAGCAGGAGCGTCTTGAGCAGCGGCAGGTAGAGCTGTCGGAAAAAGGTGGGCAACAGCGTGTCCGCGGTGACCTCCATCAGCGCGTCGATGCTGCTCAGGCCAAACACCTCGTGGCGCACCTCCTCGGGCTTCACGAGGTCGTTCCCGTCAGTGATGGCGTACAGCAGTCGGCAAACAGCCGCGTGACGCGCCAGGCGGCCATTCGGCTTGTACGCGTCATGGCTCGTGAGTGCCGCCTCGCGCAGCGCCTGCCCTTGCGGGCCACACCAGTGATGGCGGAACTGCACGACACGTGCGGCCTGTGGGTCCGAGACGATGCTGCGCCAGACCGTCTGCTGATGGTGCGGGTGCGGGGTGACGAGGTAGTCGGTCAGAAAAGCCGCGCCGTCAATGAGTGCCAACGGCGTACTCAGGCAGTGTACGACGTCGCCAATGACACTGCGCGGAGCCGAGTCCTGCGCGGTCTGGAGAAACAGCGTGCGCAGAAGCCGCAGGAGGCTCGGCTGCTGCGAGACGAGCGGCGTGACCAGATCAATGTCTTGCCGAAGATCGCGCGCGATCGGCGCGTCAGCCTGCATGCGCTCCATCAGGGCAAACGTGCGGTTGATCGTGGCACGTGTGGCGTCGGTCAGCGGCAGCGGCAACTGTTGCAGCATCTGCAGCATGCCCAGGTGCAGTCCGACGCGGCGCACCATGCTCAGCTTCTCACTCACTACCTCCGCCTCGGCAGGCTCGCTCAGGAACGCATCGAGCGCGGTCAGCAGGCGGTTGGTGGACGAGATCGTATTGGACCGCCGAAACGACTTGCGCAGGAGCGACGCCATCTGCGCCGACGCACGATTGACCGTCGCGAAGAAGGTCTCGCTCGCTGACGATGTCAACAGCTGCACGCGAGACGCCACGCGGAGCAACTCCTGCGGCCCACTCGTTAGTCGGAAGAAGAAGAAGATCGACAAGGTGCGCAGACGCGTGCTCTTGGTCGTGTTCGCCAGCTGCATCAGCGTCCGCAGCAGCTGCGCGCCGAGCTCAAAGGTCGCCTCTTCGTCGTCGTCGTTGTCGCTGTGTGCCCCTCTGTCCTTGGGCTCGAGGCAGAACAATTTGCGCAGACAGTCCGACGTGGCCGCGCAGCACGCACGACACTCGCGGCAGGGCTCGATCATGCACGTGCAACCGCGCGTGCTGCGGCTTTTGCCGGACGTGAGCCGCTCTCGTTCTGTCTCGTACGGAGGCGCGGACGGTGTCAGCTGATACAGCTGGCTCACGTACGGTGGCGCGCGGTCTGTGCGGAAGTAGTCCACGAGCTGCGTCGCGTGGCGGGCCATGAGGACGTCCATGAGCACATTCAGCAGCCGCAAAGCATGGGCCTTGCAGTCGTGGACGGCCTTGGTGTGCACGTAGAAGCGCACGTCGTCCGTGTTCGGGTCGAGCACGCGCGTGAGCAGGGCCGCCAGGCGCTCGTACGCGCTAAACTCAAACGCACCGCCGCCCAAGAGGCCCTCGGTCAGACGCAGCGTCGCGGCAAACTCGACGGCGACATCGTCATCGCTCGAAATGGCAGCGCGCGTCAGGTAGTCGAACACGTACGTCTTGGCCACAGTGAAGCACGGTGGCGGGTGGCGACAGACAAAGATGCGCAAGAGGCTGTCGGCGGACGCGTCGGTCGCGGTGTCGGTCACCACACGGCGCACGTTGCGGATGTTCTCGCGCACCTGCATCGCACCGGCGACAGTCACCTGCGTGTTGGTGAACAAGTCCGTCAGCGCGGCGTGCAAGGCCGGCGGGAGAGAGGGACTCTGCAAGGCGGCCAGCAACGCGTCGGCCGGCACCCAGGCCGGCACAAAGTCGTCTGTCGCCGCGGCGTTGCGGCCCGAGGCGAGCGCGGCCAGTAACCGGATCTGCTCGACGAAGCACGGCAGGAACACGTCCGCAATCTCGGGCCAGTCTGCTGCGACGGAGACAAGGCCTTCGAGCGGGAACCACGTGACGCCGTCCGGAGACTCCAAATCAACGGCGGCCTGCAGAAGCCGACCGAGTACGTTCGGTCGCCCTCGGAACTGCGTGCTGGCGGTGATGGACATGGCCTCGCTCCCGGCGGCCTGCACAAACATGGCGTTCGGCAGACCCACCACGAGCATCGGCGTCGTTGACTCGAGCAGCGCGCTCCATCGACGTGCCTCGGCCTCCTGCGCCGCCGTGTGCCGGCCGGCCGCGCTCACCGTGACAAGGGACGCGCTCGGCCCCGCAGCGAGTCCGACGAACGTCGTCGACGCGCGCACGACAGGTGAGCCCGACACCGCCGAGGCGCCGCTGAGATCGAGCAAGTGCATGTCGAAGATCTCCTGCGGGCTGCGCAGCGCGACTGGCGCAAGGACGGCCTCGGCGACGGCGGCATCCGCAAAAAAGTCGAGAATGACCTTCTGCGCCTCGACCATGCTTTCCTCGCCGCACTGTGCGAAGAGGCGCACGATCTCCAGCAGCGCAGGGTCGCGCGGTCGCTGTGCGAGCAGCCGCAAGAACTGGTCTAGTCGAGGTCGGGCTGCGGGCAGTTCCACAAAGACGGCGTTGTTGGCGTAAAAGTGGGACAAGCACTGCAGCGCCGGGGGAATGAAGGCGCTGCAGTTCATGACAAAGTCACTGTACGGCAGCAGCGCCTGTGCAAACGACGGGCGACCTGACACCAGAACCGACAAGAACGCGAAGCAGCTGTCCACGAGCTCGGCGAGCTCCGTGTAGCGCACCGGCACAAAGCGTGCCCGATTCGCTGTGTTGGCACCGGACGATGGGGACACGGTCGGCGAGGGCGACGACGCGGAGGCCGGAGGGGAGACCATCTCTGTCGTGTACAGCTGTTGCGGGTTCACGTACGGGCACTTGAGTGTCGCGTACACAACCTGCAGCACGAGCGCCGGCACGCCTTGATGAAAGAGCTTGCCTTGCCAGACCACGTCCACCATGTTGCCGGTGACGTTCTGACGCGAGGCGAGCTCATCGCTGGGGCCACTGTCCACGGCGACGGATGTGGCGGATGCGCTGGTGGAGGTGGCGCTGTCGGGCTTGAGCTCGCACAAGCGAATCAAGTGGTGCAGGTTCTCCTTGACCTCGCGCAGGCGGTACGGGTCGCCGACGCCGCGGAGCATGTTGAACGCGTACCGCTCCAGCGGCGGGATGTAGCTGCGAATGACGCTCAGCTCCTGCAAGAGCTTCGGACGCAGCCGGCGCACCTCTAGACCGTCGCGCATGGACTTGATCGGCCGGCCATAGAGCGTCACCATGCCTGTGGCGCTCGTCTGCTGCGAGAGCGAGCGCACCGTCAGCTGCGAGTTGGCGTCCGTCGACGAGACAGGCCCGCCGGCCACGAGGAACAGCCGGCCATTGTCCGTGCTCGGCGACTCGATGAAGATGTGGCTGCCGCTGAGCAGGAACTCCGACGCCGAGGAAGAGGCGGACTGCAGCCGAAACAACGTACCCGAGGCGGTGGCGTCGCTCGTGAGCGTCAGCTGGAAGGCCGCGTTGCGCAGGCTCTGCTTGGCCGCGGCGGCCGTTTTCTTCAGTGCGGCCACGCCGGTGTCACCTCCAGGGAGGAACAGGTCGGCATTGGCGTCGACCGCAGCCGGTGTGTCGGCCTCCGTCGCGAGGCTCAGCTCCGCGGCGAGGTCCTCGGCCGGGGCCGGTGGACCAGCCGGCGGGAATGGCGTAAAGCCCTTGAGGGGCGATGACGGCGAGGCCGGGCTTTCGCCGCCACCGCTGAGCATGGCAGGACCGGGCACTCCACCACCTCCAGCTGCGCCGCCGTGGTCGAGCGCGTCCGGTACCGACTCGGCGCCGGTGCGGAGGTACAGCCCGGTGGACATGGACTTGAGGCGGAACAGCGTGCGGCCGCGTGCGCGGACGGCACCGCCACGGCTCGGGTCCGCGTTCTCGAGGATGAAGAGGGTGAGGTAGCTGATGTCCTCCGAGTTGGTCAGACGTCGCGTGGTGAGTGGGGCAGAGCCGCTGCCACCACCACCACCACCAGCCCCGGCGCGCCCGCCCGCCGTGCGGCCGCCGTGCCCACCCGGACCGGCGTGACCGCCTGTTGCGCCGCCAAGACCGCCACCGGCGACACCACCAGGGCCATCCGCCCGCGCACCGTAGCCGCTGCTGCCGCCGCTGTTCGCCGCGTCGACGCCGGCCTCGTCCGCGATGATGCCTTCCTGTGCCTCGGAGACCTTGAGGAGGCAGCGCTTGCTCGTCAGATCGGCGTTGACGTACATGCGCTCCTCTGTGTGAAAGAGCGTGAGGCAATCGCCGCAGCGCAGCGTGGCGTCGGCAAACTTGGGGCCCACGTCACCATCGTAGACGCGCATCTGGAAGCCCTGCATCTCGGGACCGCAGCTCACCTCGATGAAGTTGTTGTCGGGCCCCATCTCATCGTCCAGGCCATCCGCGGTGTTGAGAAACTGATCTGTGCCAACGCTCTGCAGCAGCACCGGGTCGCCGTCCATGACGGGCTCCCCTTCCACGCGCAGACGGTAGCGCGGCATCACGCGCCAGCGGTCCATCTTGAGCGCGCTCGTGCCCTTGCGCTCGAGAAGCACGCGGAGGTTGCCCTTGAGGCCAATGGCGTGCTGTTCCAAGTGGCAGCACAGCGGCTGCTGGCGCGCGTGGTGCTCGAGGCAGATGGTCTGGCCGTACTTGACGGCATCGCCCGTGCTGCGGTTTGCGGAGCTGCTGCCGGCCGGATCGCCCGTCTTCACGACAAAGATGGCCTGCTCAAAAGGGAGGCGCTTGCCGTTGACGGGGTCGTGCTCCATCAGACCGACGGGAGACTCGGCGGAGCTGGTGGACACCACGTAACCGTTGAGGCCCTGGCGGTAGAGCGTCAGCCGGCTCCCGTACAGCACCGGTGAGGAAGACATGACAGTGACTGCAGTAGTAGTAGTGTAGTTCTAACAATGAATGTGTGCGTGTGTATTTGGAAATCACCGACAACAATGTTCACACGGAACGGGTCCTGATGAAGAGGTAGAAAACAAGAAAAGATGTGAAAGGAAAGGAAAGAATGCGGGCGAAACAAAAAGGACGCGTGACAAGTGCTTCAACTTGGCTGTGGAATTCTACAGTGCGCTTCGCAAAACACAGAAGCGTCCGCTCGGACAATGTCAGTATGAGGGTTGAAAGGGGGAAAAAAGAAAGAAGGAAACAGAGAAAGAATACTCACCAGCGTCGAGGCAAACGGCGAGGCAAGCGGTGATGACAAAACAACAACAACAGAGTTCAGCCGCTCAGGTCGCGCACACTCAAACAAAACAAAATGGTGGCAATGCGTACCTGCTGCGTGTGAGAGAGCATGGAAACCGATGAGCAAGAGGACGAAGAGAGGGAGGGTGAAACAGTGAGCAGCAAACATCAGGTAAACAGCAGAAAAAAAGGCAGAAATAACTAGCCTCAGTTTTTGTGAACTGCGAGAGGAAAGCAGGAGCTGGTGTGGTGCTATGGGTTGGGCCTATCTATTTGGGTGTGTACATTCGGATCGCGTGCAGTGTATAGCGCACAGCGTGTAGGTGTGTGGGTGTAAAAAAAAAAAAAGAACGAAAATCAATTGGAACCAACAAAATCAAATACATGAGCAAATAAGCGATGAAGAGCCGTCCATCACTCCAGAGGCAAATGAGCACATGAACTGCTGTTCTCAGTGGGCGGCGCGGCGATCAGCGAGGACCGCCTGCAAGAGAGGACCCAGCTCTCCCAAGTGCTCCGCCAGGGCGGCGGCCACGGCCGTCTGAATCTGCCGCTCGGTGAGCGCCGTCTCCTCCTTCGGTGGAGGTTGCGCCGTTTCCGCCCCATCCGCACCAGAAGCCTTGTTGACCGTTGCGAGTGTCAGGGACTTGCCGATCGGGAAGAAGGTCACGTCGCGCAGCTGCACCAGGTTGTGCACGTACGCCTCCTGCCCAGTGAACGTCGACGGGTCCTTCTTGGACAGGTAGTGCAGAAAGTAGATGTACTGCCACATGTTGTGCTCCTCCGTGATGTGCGTGTCGTACGCGCCGGGCTGCACCACGTCGAAGACGTTCCGCTCCTGCCCGCAGATGAAGCACTTTTGCGTTTGGTCAGTCGAAATGGTCAGTCGACGCGCACGTGATTCAGCCAGGCCGTCGATGATGACGCCGAGGAACAGGTTGTTGAGCACGAGCGAGAGCACAATATAGTAGACAATGCGAAAGGCAAAGAAGCCGTAGGCGGACTGGTCCTTGGAGTAGAACGTGGGCCATTGCGCTGAATCGCCAATACCGCCGCCCTTGCGCAGCGTGTCCACATGCACCATCCAGCAGTTCTTCAGCGAGTAGCAGTTGAACCCATTGTTCGACCCACTGTTAATCGGGTCAATGAGCTGCGCGTAGTTGTAGTACGTGATGGTGGAGAAAAAGTACACGGCGAAGAAGAGCGTGCAGAACGTCAGGAAGAGCGACATGGCACGGACACTCAGACTGCGGAACATGAACTGCAGTACCGTGCTGTTCAGGAGCACCTGGAACAGCTGTGCGGCGTACCAGATCGGCGAGTGCACAAAGCCCATGATGCAAAAGAAGAGGAAGACCAAGTGCTGCAAGAACATGCCCGTACCGAACAGATAACCGGCCGAGCGCGCCACCTTCTCCGCCATGGAGAGCCGCGCCGTGGTCGCGTCGCGCTCAGCAACGGCCGCGTTGGCCGCGTACTTCTCCGATTCTTTCCGCGTCACATCGGCCGCATCGTCTTGAAACTGCTCGGCCACGCGCTTCAGCGTCTGCGCAGCGGCGCGCTCAAACTGAGCATTGCGCCACCGCTCCCAACCCATCAGCAGGTTCGCCCACGCGGGGCCAATGAAGGACTGAATGAGCATGACACTCTCGGTGATGATATTCACCACGCCCAGCGCACGCAGCGCCAGCCACGCTTGGCGACTCGTGTCTTCGCTTCGGTACGGTGACGTCGACGCGGTGATGGTGAAGAGCATGGTCAGGTTGATGGCCAAGATGAGAAGCAGCGAGAACATGTTCACCTCCTGCGAACAGCAGTGGACCGCGTAGAGGACCACACGCCGGCGGAGGCGGCGGTACAAGTTGAGCTCCAGCAGAACCTCGAGCGAGCGCTGGAAGAAGAACTGAATGCGCTCGTTGTCACTCGTGCGCACCGCGTCATCGATGAGCCGGTTGCGCGTGCGCCGGTAGAGACTCTCCTGACTGGAGGCAAGAATGCGAAAGTAGACGCGTTCGAGGCTCCCGTCACGCACAATCTCGACCGCGCCCACCTTGTTTGCGAGCTCTGAAAATGACTTGCTCGAGCGCGCCACGTGGGCAATGGTGCACCCGCGCTTGTCCTTGAACTCGTTCGACACGGCATCGAACAGCAGGCGCGCCTTGCCTTCCCCGCGGCGTGTTGTGGCGAGCGTCTCCAAGTTCTGCACGTCGTAGCAGGCCCGCAGAAACTCGAAAATCTTCACTGCCACGGCAAGCTCGTCGCCCAGCTCCTCCTCGTCGGTAGGGAAGTCGCTGTGGTAGTAGTCGCGCAGCACCTGTCGGACAGCAGCGAGGCTCCCGCGAATGTTGGTGTGCGTGGGCCGTCTCCGTGAGATGCGACCGTGCAGGCGTCGGTACAGCGCTGCGCTCTCGTCCATGCGCGACACCAGCACCGTCAGGTCCATCGAGGCGACCACGCCGCGCATGAAGCTGGGCTCGCGGCGGCCCTCGATGAGTGCGAGGAGCGTGGAGAGCGCGCTACCCTGAAGCGCCTCCCACTGTGCGGCGGAGAGCACATTGCGGCGTCGCCCCTCCTTGCCTGTTTTGGTTTCATCCGCGGCGGCCGTCGAAAAGGATGCGACCAGCGCATCGGGACAGTCGACAGCAAAGGAGGATGACGAGGCCTCTGACAGGTTGGTGACGCACAGCGGCGCGTGGATGATGTCCGTCAGTTGGTTCGACACGCCCTGCGCCATGAGCCGCTCCTGGTTCTCCACGCACGGTCCCAGCATGGTCTCTGCCACGGTGGCCAGGAGCTGCACGAAGAACGGCGCCGTGACATCATTCCCGACACTGGAGACGAAACTGAGGAGCTCCACCATGGGCTCCAGGAGATTCACCGAGACCGTATTCCGTGGCTGCGCGGCCAGCAGCGTCTGCATCGGCGTGAACTGCCCCATGCAGAGCAGCTGAATGAGCAACAAGCTCTGCGAGGTCTCCGTGAGGCTGGTGAGAAGGTACGCGGCGGCCGTCGGCGTGCTGCCGTGCTCGAGTGCGCTGCGGTACCGTCGGAGCTCGTCGACGCACTGGCTGAGTCGGTTGCGCACCACGTAGAAGAGCACCTCCTGCGAGGACCGCGAGGCGTAGTCAAAGTAGCTTTGCTGCATGCCGCGATGGCCGCCGGCGAGCAACGCGGTGGCTGTGCTCAGCGCCGCCTGGCGCAGCACCACCGAGGACGCGCCAATGAACTCCGTGACCAGCGCGACCACCGGGATCGGTATCTCGACCCCCGCCTCTCCGACCCAGTGCGCAAGGATGACCTGACGGCGGCGCCGCGGCATGCTCAGGGCGAGGCTTTCCACAGGCGCACCATCGGCCTCGCTCTCAGGCACCGCTGTGTTGTCCTCGCGGTACGCCCACAAGGCAGGGTTACCGGCTTCATCGTCCGCGTGGCTGGGCTCGAGCGTCACCACCTCCTGCACGAGTTGCAGTGTGCCCACGACGAGCTCGGTGCTGAGGCCCGGCAGTGCGTGGAAGAGCGCGTGGAGGAAACGCGTGCCGACCGCGCCAGAGCGCAGCACCACGCCGGCAGCGCTGACGTGCGTGCACGACGCGGTGGCCTGCTCAAACGCATCCGCCCACAGCCGCACGCGGGCTTCCCACTCCGCCGCCGCGGGTGCGTTCGCCAACGCGGCCCGCGCAGGACTCGCCTGAGGCGCAGGACGGCGAGAAGACGGCGGCTTGCGCACCGCTGCGCTTTGGGAGGTGCTCAGATCGGCCACGGTGCCGGTCGCGGTTGTCACTGTCGCCGACGCGAGCGGCTTGAGAGGCGGTGAGAGGCCCGTCGCACTGGGTGTGCCGCAAGCCGTGGAGCTGCCGGCGCGGAGAGCCGGGATGCCCTCCAGCATCACCTCTGTTGTTGAGGAGAGAGGCGACCAGGCGCTGCGCGGACTGCCGCCTCTGTCGACCTCGTCGCTCGCGCGGCCTAGCGCCAGTGCGGGTGTCGTGCACACACAGAGAGATGCCTCGGACGGCACCGACGGGCAGCTCTCGCGCTGCGCCTCGGGGACAGCGTCGTCGGTCGTCCTAGCTGCGGCGGTGCAGGCGGCGCAGGCACGGTTAAGTGCGCTGACGAGTTGTTCAAGAGGCTCACCACACCAGCGCACAGTGCCTCGGAAGTGGCAGCGCACTGCTGTTTGCCAGACGTCGAGCACCAGATGGTACTCCGTCACCGACCACATCGAAGACGCGCGCACGGGAGGCGGAGGCGACGAAGAAGTCGTGTCACTGCCACAAAGCGACCAACCAAGGTCGGCGAGGGCGTCGAGGCACTCGTTCACGGCAAGCTTGACCTGGCTCTGCACACGCATGCTCATGGTGCCCAGGGAGTCGCCGTACTCGCCACAGATGCGCATCAGCGAGGCACACAGGGGGCCAAACACAATCGCCTTGTACACACCACAGAGTGGATCGCCGGGCGTTTCATCCCTCCGCTCGGGCTCGGGGCGTGTGGCGGTGTCGCTGCCCACGTGGTGGCAGAGAGCGCTCGGCACTGTCCAGGGCAGGACAAGGCTCTCTCGCCGCTCCAGCTCCTCCTCCAGCTCCGAGGTGGGCAGCGTGGCACCGCACAGTCGCATGTACAGGTAGAGATCGAGCGTGCAGGTGCGCAGGTACGCGGTAAAATGCGGGTGGGCCAACACCTCTGGTGCCGCCTCGCGATCGTCGAGCAGCAGCACCACCATGAAGCGGAGGTAGGGGAGTCGGAATTCTGCCGGTAACAGGCCATCCGTCAGCACGCTGAGGAGCATGTCGATGCTACTGCGGCCGAACACCTCGTGACGGATCTCCTCGGGGTGCACCAGATCATTACCCCGCGCAATCAGGTAGAGAAGGTGGCAGAGGCCGAGGTGCACGGCGACGGGGTCAGAACCCATGCTGGGCAGCGATGGGGCAGCGGCAGACTCTGTGGCAACGTTCGACAGCATCTGTTCACGATAGCGCGCGCCGTTTTGCAAGTCGCACCACGTCTCACTAAAGTCAATCATGGAGGAGGCGGCAGGGTCATCGACGAGCGCCTGCCAGACCGCCTTCTGCAGGAACGTCTGACTGCCCGGGAGCGTCGTGGCGTGTGCGAGGAGGTCGATCAAAAAGTGCACCGCCTCGTCGAGCAGGTACGGCTGACGAAAGCACCGCACAACCTGGTCCACCACCAGCGGCGGCACGAGCAGCGCTGACGCCTGTGCGGCGGAGTCGGCACGCGGCAGATAGAGCGCGCGCAGGAGCGCCAGGACAGCCCGGTCGTGGGAGGCGAGCGGCGCCAGCCGCTGAGCGGTACCTCGCAGCGCGTCTGCCAGCAACTCGTGCGCCGTCCACGACTGCAGCAGCGTCAGCATGCGTGTGGACAGCTCACGGGCACTGCCCTTGAGTGGCACAGGCAGCGCCAGAAGCAGCTGGACGAGAACATCTGCGAGCTGCACATGATGCACCATGGAAAGCCACTCGCCACTAGGTAGGCCTTCCTGCGCGAGAGTGTGACGGGTCTGGAGAGCCTCCAGCTGTTCGACAAGTTGGTGGGCCTGTGCGAGCGTGTTAGCGCGTGTAAGGGGCCTCGACGCCATGCGTTGGAGCCGCGTCGCGAGCTGGTCGAGGTCGCGGTAGAGGTCGACACCTTGCTGCGAAGTCAGCGTCTGCACGCTCCGCACGGTACGGGCCACCTCCGCACTAAAGGTGGTCAAGCGCGTGAAGAGCGCCATGGCCCGATGCCGCTCGGTGAGGTGCGTGGTGTCCGCGGCGAGTCGCTGCAGCACGTCCAGCACGTAGCCCGTGTGGGCGAGCGGTGCGCGCTCGGAGGCCGAGGCCGCGGTACTGTCTGGGAAGCACAGGAGCTGGGTCAGTGTGGGCGGCGACTTTCGGCGGCGCAGTGCAGCGACGGTGGTCAGCGCATGGGCGGCGGTGAGCACGTCCACGAGGGTGTGAAGCAGCGCCAGCGCACAGAGGCGTGTCGCGTGCGCTGGCCCTTCCGGTGACTGGTGTGCGGCGGAGTCCGACGTCGTGGCTGCTTGCGGTGAGGCATCGAGTGTGTGTGCGAGCACCCCCGCGAGCGCACCGTACTCGCTGACAGCAAAGCCACCGCAGCGCACCAGCGCGGCGAGCAGCTCCATCACCGCCCGGTGCACGCTGGTCCGGCCCGAGGAGGGAGTACGCGTGCCCTCTTCGTCGCGCAAGTACGCCAAGACGTAGCGCTTCGCGGTGGCCTGCTCTGCGCTGACGGAGGGGCTTTCGTAGGGCGTGGTGTGCGACAAGGCCGTGGTGGGCTGGCTCTTGGTGATGCTGTCATTCTTCAGCGCCTGTGACCCACCACGTCGTGCCTTGACTTCTCTCGGCTCGTCGTCATCCTCGTCGACGGCGACGCAGCGAATGCGGGTCAGATCGACCTCAAGGGCAAAGGCGCCAGCGCAGTCGACGGAGACATGCGTGAACAGCTCCACAAAGGCTGCCTGCAGGGCAGATGGCAGCGGCAGCTCGCCTAATGCGGCAGGTTGTAGCACAGTGACCGGCACGCAGAGCGGTAGCAGCAGTTTGCACGCGCGTGCGTGGCGTCCACCCGCGAGTGCGGCGAGTAGTCGCAACTGTGCCACGAGGCTCGGCAGCAACGTGTTCGAGACCTCCGGCCAGCCTGTGCGCACCTCGCGGAGTCCGACGAGGGGGAAGTAGGTCAGCCCATCCGCGTCCAGAGCACTCGCCGCGCGCTGTAGCAACGCACCAAAGAGTGTCGCGGCGTGCGTGCCGTGTGCCCCCGTGGAAGTCGATGGCGTCGCACGACTCAACAGACTGCTCGTCTCGCTGCCTCTCGCTGCGAGCGTGCGGTTGTGAAGGGCCACTGCAGCAATGCGGCGCGTGCCATCCCTCTCGTACGGCTGCGCAAAGGCGGAGAGCCATGCGGCGCTCACTGTGGTGATATCGAGGGGCGAGGCGAAGGCGGAGCTAGGGGGTACGGAGTCGTCTGCCCGTGTGTCGGAGACGGCCTGTGCGCGGCCGTCAAAGGCGGTGCTGCCCGTTGACAGTTCCGCTGGGGCAAGCAACTTGATGGTGCACAAGGCCTCCGCGCGGACCGGTGGGTTCTTGAGGAAAAAGTCGACCATCACCTCCTGTGCCTCGATCATGCTCTCCACGCCGCAGACTGCGAAGAGGCGGAGGATGGCCAGCACGCCGGCGTCGGGACCGCACTTGGTGAGAAGCCGCAGAAAAAAGTCGAGGCGAGGACGCGCCACGGGCAGCTCGACAAAGGCCGGGTTGCCGTCGTAGAACGTCGCGAGGCACGTGAGCAGCGATGGTACAGACTCGCACCACGGCATCAGCTTGTCCGCTGCGGCCTGGCGGGCGGCCGACAGCTCCGCTCGGCCTCGCATGACCTCCGACAGGCACTGCACGCACGCGTCGAGGAGCTTGCCGAAGTCCGAGTAGCGTTGCGGCGAGCCGCCATGACGCACACGCGTCAGTGGGGAAGGGGGGAGGGGCGGTGTGGTGACTGACGGTGCTGTCGTGTCGTCTACACTCTTCTCGGCCAAGACAGTAGCCTGTGCCGTGCTCGGGTTGACCATGACGTCTTCCGAAAACAGCAAACGCGACGGGAGGAGCGGGCACTCGAGGGTCACCGTGATGAGGTTCAACACCGCGTCCGCGACGCCAAAGTCGAAGAGCTTCGTTTGCCACTGCGGGTCCACAAGGGGCTCCAGGTGGCCAGCAGCGGAGTGAAGGCCAGCAGAGGCCGAGCCACGCTGCGTGAAGTGATAGCGTGAGCCGTTGCCTTCGGCACGCGGAGCGTCCCGCATCGTGTTGTCGCCAGCTGAAAGGCGCAGCATCGCGCGAAGAACGGTGAGGTTCTTGAGCACCTCGCGCACGCGAAAGCCATCGGCAAGCAGGCCCTGGCGCATGTCGCGGTTGTAGTCCAGCAAGGGCTGAAGCAGAGCTCGCACGATGACGACATCGCGCACGTCCTCGGACGGTAGTCGGCGCAACTCCAGCACGTCGCTTGTGGAGGCCTGCGACGCAAAATAGAGCGCGGCCGCGCAGGCGGTTGTTTCCTCGGTGAGAGAGCCAATGGTGATCTTCTCCTCCGTTTTGGGAGCTTCTGCGGGCATCTCTTGCACCTCTGTTGTGCTCGCGCTCGCGGTCGGGGCAGCCTCATCGTCCACGGCAATCGCCTCTGCCGAGGTGGACGGCGGGCCGGCGATCAGCCACAGCGAAGACCCGGAGTCGCGGTGACCAGCGACGGCCTCGAGCAGCACACAGCGGCTGTGGCTGCCGGTGAGCGTGTGAAGGCGAAAGATGGTCCCCACAGCGCTGCGATGCCTTGTCAATCCTGCCGCGAACTGCGCCGACGCCGACGCCGCCTCCGCCTCGTCTGGGCCGCCGCCGAGCGCGCTGGGCTCCACGGCGCCGTCCAGCGCGCCGCGAATGGCCGGCAAATGAAAGCCGTTCAGGTCGACGAGCGAGTCGCGGCCGCGCTGCCGTGAGTGCGCGGTGGGTACGGAGTCGGCGAAGGGTGCGATCCACTCCGCAGGCAGCTGGTTGCCCGCCAAGGCCGCACTACTGGCCTCCGCCGAGCGCGGCATGACGGTCGAGGCGATGGTCAGGCGCGGGGCGAGCGAGGCCGGTGCGTGCACGTCGACCACGTCCTCCCGCAACGCCTCCGTGCCGGTTTGCAAGTACTGGCCCGTGGCAAGGGACTTGAGTCGACAGCAGGAGCCCTTCGCGCCAAACAACACGCGCCCGCCCTTGTGGGGGTCGAGTGCCTCAATGACAAAAAGCGACGCCACCGTGGGGGTCACCAATGCGCGCCTGTAGACCTGCCGTGCGGCTGCCGCCTTCAGATCAGCGCCGAGCTCGCGGTCGTGCAGGCCTTCCACGCCGCACCAGGGCAGCGGGGTGTCGAGTGTGGCGCTGTGTGGGGTCTGCAGCACGCACCGGCGCGCGCGCGTGTGGCTGTGCACGAGCATCGACGTCTCCGTGTGCATGAGTGAAATGACGTCGCCAAAGTGCGGGGCGGTGCTCTTCGGGTCCCACTCGCCGTCGTACAGGCGCATCTCAAACGCCTGCCGCTCGACGCCACCGCTGACCTCGAGGAAGGCGTGGTCGTGGCTGGTCTCGCCCGTGTAGCGATCAGCGCGATTGAGCACGTGGCAGTCGTCGACGCTCATCACCACAACTGCATCACCGTCTACCACCGCCTCCCCTTCGGCGCGCATGCGATAGCGCGGGAGAAGGCGCCAGCGGGTGGCGATGCGCGGGTCCGCGGGCTCGGACGTCCACAGCACGCGCAGGTTGCGCTTGACGCCGACCGCGTGCTGCTCGCTGTGATGGGACAGACACTGCCGTCGCAGACGATGCACGAGGCGCACGGCCTGGCCAAAGTGCACGACATCGCCCATGTGCGCACCGGCGCCGCCTGCCGTGGCCTCGTGATCGCCCGTGGGACCGCCGACGGCGGGCTGCAGCTCAAAGACGGCGGCCTCCATGGCGAGCGTGGCGCCATCCCGCTGCACGGCCACCGGGGCCTCGGAGGCGACGGAGGGCACCACGTAGCCGTCCACCGTGCGGTCGTATAGTGTCACGAGGCTCCCGTAGCACAGCGGTGGACCTTCACCGGGCACGGCCGCGGTGGGTGCGGAGAGCGACATGATCAATGTTCACCAATAAGTGAAAAACAAAGGTGGAAACAGGAAGAGAATTGTCAGTCAGGAAAGGTGTGGGCTCAATGGCACATGCGTGCGCGTACAGAATGTTACGAATGAAAATCAAAAAGAGACAGACGCGTGGTACAGAAAAAAAAAAGGTATGGACAATAGTTCGATGGAGACGGTACGGTGGAGCAAACGATGGTTCACGGAGAGAAAAATGCGGGGGACAAAGAGAACAAGTCGCGTATCACCACACGCGTACGCACTGCGTGTACGTACGTGTATATAGTTGGCGTGTGTAGGTGATTGTCTGCACGAGAGTTGTGATTAGTGGCGTGCCAAACCGCGGAGACAAGTGAGACAAGAAAAGAAAGAGAGAAATCGTGGAAGAAAATGATCGATGAGAGCGTATCAGGTCAGATGCGGCGAGTGCACGACCAGCACGGTGGAGAGCGAGGAGAAACGGAAAACTGCGTACACGAAGAATAATAGCGTTATGCGTCTCACATTTTAATGCCTGTGTGTGTTTACTGGTTCTCTCGGTCATAGGGGGAAAAAACACAGGTGGGCTTAGTCATCACGCATGAATACAGCCTACCGTTTTTCCAAGACTACTTGTTCGTTCTGAGGGGAGGTTTAGGGGTGTTAACAGAAGGCTGTCAGTTAAACGTCAGTGGAGGTTGGCAGTGTCGGCAGCAACAAAACAAACAAAAATTGCAAATCGTCGTCATCTATTCGCCTCGTGATGTCTTCTCAGCGGGGGCTGCGGCGTCACCGCTCGCCTCGTCACCAGGCGAGCGATCGCGCTTGACAGCCAGAGCGTGAATGGCGGCGATGCTCATCTCCTGCTGGGCATCCCAGAGCGCGTCCGGCAGCGTGAAGCTCACACAGACCATGCGCTTCGTCGGCGCCACATCACGCACCATCCACACTGCCTCCTTGTTCTTTTCCTCGAGTTGGTAGCCCAGATTGGTCTCCACCTGCCGCACCGCATCCGCCAGCACGTCCTCGGCGGCGGAGAAGCAGTAGACGTGGATCAGCACCGAGGTATCGCGGCGAGAGGGCGGCACTTCGCTCGCGAGTGGCCGGCACCGCCACGGGCTCCGCGGCGAGCGTGCCGGGTTGAACACGTCGAGGAACTCCACGGCCGTGGCGGGGAGGTTCATGGTGACGTGTCGGCGGCCGGTGCTGCTCGCACCCGGATCGGTCGGCTTCACGAGGCCCATGACGCCGTCGTACAGCGCGCGGTTCATGAACTCACGGCCGTCGAGGTTGTAGACAAAGTAGTGGCCCGACGGGACCTTGTTCAGCGTGCCGTTGATCTGCGCGAACTCAGCGGAGGCGGGGTTCAAGTCGTTGACGAGCACCAACACGCCGTCCTTGGCCGCGGGCACGGCGAAGGGTCCGACGCCGCCCATGACATCGTAGAGCACATCACCGGGCTTCATCATGTCCACGAGGCGCGTGTGCTCGTGCGACAGACGTGAGTTCCAGTAGACGCGGTTGTAGGGGACGCGGAAGTCGCAGCCATGCTGGCGCACCGTCGCCGTCAGGAGCACGTCGCGCAGGCCCTCCTCGGTGGCGGTCTCTGCCGGGTAGGCCGCACGTTGCGCCTCGACAAACGAAGAACGCTCACCGATAATGTCCATCTTGAACTCGCGGTACACGCTCGAAATGCTCTCCACCTTGTTCACCACAATCGACACGGTCGGATTGCAATCAATGATGGCCTGGCCAATGGTGGTGGCGAAGGGCAGCATGGTCTTGGAGAGGTTGAGGTGAGCAATGTGGCCGACCTGCTCAAAGCCGCTGGGAATGGCGTTCTCCACATGGGCAGGCAGCGTGATGCCCTGCTGGGCGGCGAGCGCCGGCAGCGTCAGGCGGAGGAGCTCGGGCATGGTGTAGTTCTGAAACGTCAGCGCCACCGTGTACGGCGCCAGCGCCAGCCGTGCGTCTGCGATGGAGCTCGGCCTCTTCTTGTTCTTCTTGGACTTGACACCGCTCGCGGTGCCGGCGGCGGTCGCGCTCGGCGTGTCCGCCGCCTGGGCCTCGGCGAGGGAGGCGTCGAAGAGCTGCTGCAACTTCTGCTGCACCGTGTCGGGAAGCTGCGCCAGAAGGCTCGCCAGGGCCGGATTGATGCGTTGTGCCGCGCTGCTGCTGCTGTAGGCATCCTCGGATTGGGCAGAGGGGACAAAGATCGGCTCGAGCGAAGTCAGAAGGGCGGCCGAGGCGCTGCCGGCAGACGGGACGGAAGAGAGGGGCACCTTGGCTTCCGCCGGATCAAGAAGGAGAAGCTTCGCCCGCGTGCCAGGTGTCGTGCTGTCCAAGGTTGTCGTCGTGTACGTCGACGGGGTGCCGTCTGTGGAGAGCACGACGTCCACCGCACTGCGCACATCGCGCTGGGCGTACAGGGCACCGTGCAGTGCCTGCAGCACGCTACCGCAGGCAGACATGGGTGTCACAATGAGCCCCAGGCACGGCACCGTGGTGGCGACCAGCTCCCTGTACGCCGTCGCTGAGGAAGCGGAGGGAAGAGAGGAAGACATTGTCAAGAGTCACAAAATAGTAACAAAATGGGAGAGAGGAGGGAGAGGGAGGTGAGGTGAGCGTCCGTGGGCCCTTCCTCTGTTGTTGTTGTTGTTGTTTTTTTGGTTCCTGTGTGCAGTCAGTGGGTGGATCGGAAGAGAGAAAGAACGGCAGCGGGAGCAGAGAAGAAGAAGGGTAGAAACAGAAGCTCAGTCTTCGTGTTATTGTCGAGTGGTGGCGGTGTTCTCTCCTTTGTGCGCACGACCCAACCGAGTGGCGGCAGTCGGAAAGAGGCAAGGGAAGAATAAGAAGCCGAGGACCAATCACATGCACCAGCACACCGATACCTGATCCGTGTACGCATGTGGGTGGCGCCGATCCAGTCAAAAGGAATCCAACGCCATGAGTCTGGTTGGTGCCGTTCCTCATGCGATGGTTGTCACTTTCTTTTCTTGATGTTTGCGTACATCAGCTTCGCTGCCAATTGATGCCATGGTCAGTGCTGATTTGCCTTTTTTTTTGTGCAATTTGTTGGTGGGTTGGTGGAGTCCACACGCCTCCCTCTTATCGCGATAAGGCAACCAAGTCGAGGCATGTGTGGCAAGAAGGAGAATGTTCTTTTCTGATTTCTTTTTCTTTAATGAACGCACAGAGGAAAGAAAGACGCGCGCAACAGTCAGCCCCCACGGGGGCTCTCTAGATCAGCAACATCATCACGTCATCATCACAAAACAGTTCTCTTGCGATTCTTTCTAGTCTATGTGCGCTTCAGTGACAGACATATATACTGGTCATTGTCCTGCACAGTAACAACAGTAATGAAAAACGAAAAGGGGAAAAGAAAACGATGAACAGAAAAGAAGAATGCAAAGAACAAAACAGACGGCTAACAAAAAAAACTCACAAGAGAGAGAGACAGACGCAGCAAGGCGCTGCGGGCACACAAAGCAAACCAAAACATATACAAAAAGAAAAGGCAACGAAATGGACAAGAAAGAGAAAGAAAAACGATGGTTCCGCCGCTGCTCTCAATGAGAAGAGCTGTGGAAAGGCAAGATGGATTGAATTGCCGTCCTTCTTTTCAACGTCGCGCCTCAGTGAGACATGCGTCCTCCGCCCCCCGCTTTTTTTTTTTTTGCCTGGGGGTGGACTACACACGGTTCGCGCGACGGTAGGCGCTGTCGCTGGTGTGGCCAGAGACCGAGTTGTAGCGCGCCTGTGGACGCGTGGGGCTGCGTTGGCGGTTGTTGAGCACGTCGCGGCAGTGCTGCAGGTTGGACGGGGTCTTGGCCTTGACGGAGTCAAAGGTGCCCTTGATCTTACGCAGCACGTACGTTGTGTTCTGGCGAATGTCGTAGCAGCTGCGTCGCGTCACCTCGGTGCTGTACATGGGCGCAATCTCCTTTTCGTGCTGGTGCATGTACTCGAGGAAGTCACCGATGCGCGTGAGGCCGTCCTCGAAGAACTGCTTGCTCGTTGAGTCCATGTACGTCTGCCGCAGCACGGTGCGGGACACCTTCTCCGTCTCCGACGTGAAGCCCTGCAGAAAGTTCTTGGAGAAGGACTCGCACTGCAGGCCCAGCTGCGCGTCGGCGTGGTAGCCCTCGTTGAGGGAGCTGTTGGAGATGGGCATCACGCTCGCCGCCCGTGCCGTCGTGTTGGGCCCGGCGGCACTGGACCCGGGCGGCGGCACAGGCGGTGGCAGACCGTTGTTGCTGCCAATCAGCGACCCGCTGCGGCGGCGGCGCGCGCTGGCCGACGACGGCGCGGGGGCCAGCTCCGGCATGGAGCCCAACTCGCCGCCCGCCAGCGTCGCCGTCGAGGTCTCGCGCTGCGGGACCGGCGAGGCCAGGCTGTGCGGGTGGTGGCCAGTGCGCGCGGCGCGTCCACTGCGCGGCACGCTGCTGCTCGACGACGCGGCGCTCCCGACGGTGCGGCTGCCGACGCGGCCCGACGCGCTCTCGAGTGGGGCATTGCGTGAGCTGTCGGAGCGCTGGTAGGACACCGTCTGCGAGGCCCGGCGCGTCACGGAAGCGCGATTGGCCACGGACTCGCGGCGGACAGCCTGGCGCTTGATGCGGCTGGCGGTGCCGCGTGTGGCGGTCTCGGACGGGTCCGCAGAGGCGGCGGGGTCGGCATGCGCGGTGCTGGGGGTGGCGGTGTTGGCGGCCGCGCTCTGGCTGCCCTGACGGCCGCCCTCGCCGAGTCCATCATCCTCCGGTCCGGCACTGCCGCGTGGCAGCGAGTAGCGCCGGTCCGAGTAGCTGGTCGAGATCTTCACCGGCTCCACGCGATGGCGGTTCGGCGAGTGGCCGACCTGCGAGGCCGCATGCAGCACGACGGGGCGCTTCTCCGTCTGCGACCCGCTCCGGCGACCGTCGGCGTCCTCGTCGTCGTGGCCGAGGTTGTTCGGCGTCTCGAGAGGCTCGCCACGCGCCATCGGCACTGGCGGCGCGGAGGCGGCGGGCAGTCGACGTGTCGGGGTGGACGAGGCGTCCATTGCCAGGCCGGGCGTCTTGCGCGCGCTGCTCCCGCCCGTCACGACATTCTTCGGCGGCAGGCGGTTCGACGGGCTCTTGCCCGCGGTGCTGCCGGTCGTGGTCGGCTGCGGTGTCGAGAAGTGCGACGTGTCTAGGGGCGTGCCGCCAAGACTGCGGCGCCGCTCCGCCACACGGCGGTTGATCGCGACGGCGGAGCTGAGCGGCTGGTGTCGGGGCGGGATGGCGCTCGCGCGGGCAGGGGTGGTGATGGCGCTGGTCGTCGGTGTGTTCTTGCCAGAGGTGGACGTCGCGCCGAGATCCAGGGCACTCGCGCTGGTGCTGTTGGCGGTCAGCTCCTTCTCATCGTCGGGGCCGATGGAGCGCGCCGAGGTCGGCAGTGGAACCGGCTCCGCGTCCAGCGCCACTTCTTCTTGAACAGGCGCAGGGGCAGAGACGGCGGAGGCAGGTGGGGCGACACCGCCGGTCTTGGGCGGCAGGTGTGCGCTGCTGCGGCCGTTGAGCGACCCGACCGAGCCACGGGGCTGGCTGGTCTTGGTGCTGCCGACCGACGCCTCCGCCGGCTCTGCGCGTGTCGCGCTGCCCTCCGACTTCTCTGGCAGCGCCACCGTCAACTGCGTCGGACGCGTGACCAGGCCGCTGTCGGTGCTGCGGCGGCGGCTGCCCACAGCGGCCTCGTCATCGCCAGCCGTGGCGGCGGCAGAGGCATCGGCGGCGGCGGGGCCAGCGCTCGGAGGCGAGCCGCCGCCGGTCGCCGCGGAGGAGGTGGACGGGCTCAGGCTCTCCACGGATGGCGAACCACCGCTACGACGGGCAGCTGGAGCTTCGAGTTCGTCCGCCGCCTTGGCCGTCGGTCCCTGCGAGCCGGTGCTCAAGCGCTCGGTCCCTTCGGTCGATGGAGCGGTGACGAGGCTGGCGTCGGCCTCGACGTCCTCGCGAGCGCGCTGCAGGTAGCAGGCGCCGGTCTTGTCCTTGAGCTCGAGTGGGTCGTCGCGGTACAGGGCGAGCTGGATGTTCTCCTCGGGGATGAGGCAGATGCCGCAGCGGTACAGGCGCAGGCCCGCCACCACCGCTTCATTGTCATCCGACGCCGAGGCGAGGTCGCCGCGACTGCCACCGCACGTGATGACCAGCTCAGAGACGCGATTGAAGGTGGACTCCGTGAGCAGCGCGAGGGCCTGCGGGTTGGTGATGGCGATGGTGCGGTACCGCGCGAGGTCCTGCGCGTCCACCTTCTCGGCCACGCCACCGAAGAGCGCAATGACGTCCGCGGCGGTTTCAAGCAGACGGTCCTCGGGGATGAGCACGGTGCAGTCTTGGAACACGGTCGACACGACGGGCGAGCCAACGGAGAGGAACTCGAGCGGTGAGTAGAAGGTCTGCACGGGTCGGCGGTAGTGCACGCTGCGCAGCGCCATGGAGGCTGGGATCGGCGGCACGGGCACGGAGAACTCGCTTGGCATGAGCCGGTCGTTCGCCTTGATCTCGCGCACAAGCGACAGCACGTAGTTGGTCGTGGTGAGCGTGTAGCCAAAGCCGAGGGCCTCCATCATGGACGCGTCCATGGTGAACTTGTCGTCGGACACAAAGAGAAAGCCGACGCAGTTGATGTGCTTCTGGTAGAAGTCAGACGGCGCGGGTACGTGGTCCTCCATGATCAGCGCACCAATCTGCACGGCCGCCTCGACCAGCACCTCGAGGCTGCGCTGATCCATGTTCGGCGAGACAATCAGCGGCAGCGTTACCGGCAGCACGCGCGCCGTGACACGCAGACCAAAGCGAATGCGATCCTCTGGGTAGATGAAACGGGCATTGTCGTGGCCTACGCGCTCGCGATCGACAAACGTGCCGTGCTTGGAGAAGTCGCGCAGCACAATCTCGACCTGCGCTTTGGGGTCCATCGCGGCGTACTTGGGGATGGCGCTGACGGAGATGGTGGCGTGATGGCGCGAAATAGAGGGCTGCGCCTCCGCATTGGGCAGCAGCACGCGGCATTCTTTGCGACCAATGGTGTACTCCTCGCCAGGGAGGAGGAAGTAGCGGTGGATCTCACCGCCGCCGTGATTGATCTCGAGAATGTACATGGCAGTGAGTGGGAGAACGAGCGGGATTTAAAAAAAAAAGGAAAAAGAGAGAACCGGGGTGAGGTCGGAAAAATAAAGAACAAAAAGGTGGATGGTATGGCCTCCTCTCAACGAAATTCTAAATGAACACAGTTAACGCGACCGTACCCACAACGCACGCACTCACGCACAGACAGAAAGAGACAGAGGCAGAGAGATGAGTGCACCAAGAACGCTGGTACGCACAGGATGGAAAAAAAACAAGGGAAAAGGGGGGAAAGTAAAAAAAATCACAAAACAAGTACGCTGTGGCGCAAAAGGGGAAGAACAGGATGAATAAATAAAAAAAGAGCTTGTTCACGAGAGCAACTATTTCCCTGGAACACGCAAAAGAGAGCGAAGGTAGAGATGAGAGAGACAGACAGGAAATAGGGAGTATTATTATGTGGGGACCAGTGCGTCTTGGCCAATCACGGTGTGTGCGTCTGTGTTTGCCGGTTGACTAGTGCTTGTTTTCAAGCGACCGCTCTTAGCTGTGTGTATTCTTGACTCGAACTTCCTTCTGCGGTTGGTTGTTTGTGTGCTTGGGTTCGGAGTATCCCAACGGAAAAAAAAATGACTGGGTTGAAAATGCGTTTCGAATTGTCTCAATGCCTATCTGCGCACCGCGAGTAGAGAATTTGTTGTTGTTGATATTTCGAGCCCCGCGAAATTACACCTTCATTTTGTGGGAAGGAAATCATGCGCATATGAAGAGATGAAAGTTGAGAGAACGAAAAGGGATAAAAAGAAGAGAAGGTGCAGCGGGAGAACGGTGAAGCAGTTGATGGGCACAGGCAAATATGAGTGAGTAAGAAGTCTAGACTTCTGGGTCGAAGAGGGTGCCTTGGCAAGAAGGGCTATCGGATTCATGTGTTCAGTCATTGAACAAGAAGGCAGACCATGTTCAAATGCACGTCATGCTGCGTGATGCTGTCGTTGTGGTTGTTTGTGTTCTTTGCTGTTCCTATGTTTTTTTGTTTGTTTCTGCTGTTGTTGTTGTTGTTGTTGTTTTGCATTTTTGCAGAGAGCAAGTGAATGTGACAAGACGTCACAGGAGGTTCAGCGCCGCGAGCTCGTCGACGGAAGGCCGGCCGAGGAGCTCGTGCACGTACTGCACGCGGTGCATGTGCAGCATGGATTGCAAAAAGATCATCTCAAAGGCCATGCGGCGCAGCGCCTGCGCCACCAGCTCCTGCGTGAGAGGATCGTCGGCGCTCTCACGTGACTGCGCGGTGACGAGCTCCCAGAGAAGCTGGCGGACAAAAAAGGCCTTCTTCTCCTTGCTTTCGTAGGGCCGCCAGTGGTAGCGTGCCTTGATGCGCTGCAGACGAAGGGCATCGTACATGCGCTCGCCATTGGAGCGGCCCCAGCACTTCTGCGTGAAGTTCGTCATGACGCCGGCGGACATGGGCGGATAGATCTGAGACACGAGACGGGTGATGTAGTACTTCCACATGCGCTCCCCGCTGTACCAAAATCCGAACGGACTGCGACCCTGCAGCACATTCGGCAGTGCCTGGTGGGGCGGCTCGCTGAGGTACCACAGAAGCGCCTCGAGCTCGTCTCGGCGCCGGGCATCATCGACAAGGTGAAGATGCTCGGACTGATGGTGGTTGGTCGCATAGTGCGCAACGGACGGCGACCACGCACGTGCGTCATCGAGCAGTGTGTCAGTGTGCCAGCGCGGCGTGTGAAGACGCTCCTGCAAGACGGCACGAGGGGGGCGCGCATGGGTGGCTGCTTTTGATGTGGATGGGGTGAGGGCCTCACCGTGAAGACCGGCCTCCGAGGGCACGGACCGCCGCTGTTCCTCGTACCATTGCAGTGTCAGCGGGGCCCAGCGACTGCGCTGTGACTGTTCGTGATGGCCGATCGGTTCTGAGGCCGCGCGCCGCATAAGACTGGGCACGTAGGCGCTGTGTGGGAGGTCCGCGCGTCGGCTGAGCGCGTCCCCGCGCGGGTACGCCGCGTACAGGTACAGGAAAAACTGGAGCGACGTGTGATCGCGATCGCCAATGTGGACGCCGATGGTGCTGCCCAGCGGCTCCTGGCAGAGGTGGCAGAAGCCGCGCTGCAGATCGAGCCACGCTTGCTTGTTGTTGCCCTCGTAGAGCGGTGCTCCGCCGTCGGGCTCGCGTCCGAACAGCGGCGGGAGCGACGCCTCGGACGTGCCGCGCGAGGGCAGTCGGCACACCGCGTCGCGCCGACGCAAGCCGGCTGCCGTGCTGGTCGATCCGTCGCCCGTGGCGGCGCTGGGGATGAGCAGGCCCGTCAGCACATGATGCCGCGTCGCAGAAGCACGACTGGCACCGGCTGACGAGGACAGGACGGCGACGTGTGTAGGGCTGGTGGTGGAGAAGGACCGCACCTGGGAGGGAGAACAGAACAAGAACGTGTTTGCACGCCGCAGCGGTTGCCGTCTCCTCGGCAGGACGGCACACAGCCGCACAGTGAAAACGTCGCGTGACACCATTGGCAGTGTACTTCACTGGAGCACACACACACACACACACACACACATAGGAACAAACGTGGAGGAGGGAGGGGGAAAGGAGGGAGGGACGGATAAATGCGTGTGGAGGGTACGAAGATGTCAGGTATGGATGGCACTTCGGAGGAGACAGAAAAAAGAAGGCATTCATCTCCTCCCAGCGGCGCGGCCCTGCACGGTGTCTTTCTGTCTGACTATTCAACAAAGATCTGTGTCTATTCTCCGCAGTTCACGCTGACAGCGCGGCGGGGCAACGACCGACACGCCCGGCTCACACTTTCTTTTCTAGTGCGTTTTCTCATGTTTTGTTGTTTTATTTGTGATTGCTCCATCTTGTCGATATGGCTGACACGCATCGGCATTATCGTCATGTTGGCAGCCGGCGTGCGAGCACGCGCATGGCGAGAACGATGACGACCAAGAGAAACCACAGACTCACGTGTTAGACAGACGCGCTCACGCGGTGTGCTTCTTCTTCTTCGCCGGCGAGGCACGCGCGGAGTCACTGCCCTTGCTCTGCCTATCGGCCTTGCCACGCTGCTTTGCGGCGCGCGGAGCCGGCGGGGGGTGCGCTGTCATGTACGCGCGGCTCTGGCGAATGAGGCGGCGAAAGCTCAGGAGGCCAAGGATGCTGGGGAGAACGAGGTAGAGCGCGCAGCCGAAGAAGATCGCGAACCAGAAGTACAGCATAAAGTGCGAGGAGAAGGTGAGCGCATAGTCCACATCGAGGTTTAGTGCGCCGCTGACGGCCTCTTGACCCAGATAGACGATGGTGCCGTACGCCTGCGTCACGCAGGTGAAGAACTCCAGCGCATCGCGAGCCGGGTGACGCGTCTGGAACGCCCAGTACAACAGAATGCACACCGGGCCCTTGACGAAGAGCTCCACGAGGGACACCACGTGCACCGTGGCGCCGTTGAAGGAGCCCAGCGGGTCGCCGTAGCGGCGGTCGAGCTTGGCGTAGTTCTCCGCAAACAGCCGGCTCGTCTTGAAGACACCGACGCAGCCGTCCATGAGAATGTGGATGACGACGCCGTTCAGCAAGTACCACCGTGCGCGAGAGCGCTCGCCAAAGGTCAACGGGGCGAGCGCGGACTCGGCATAGTGGTCCTTGCCCGAGTGCTTGCGCTGACGGAGCACGGTGCGCTGGTGATAGCGCAGCAGCTTGCCGATGATCCAGCAGAAGGGAATCAGCAGCAGCGAGAAGCACATGCTGCGCTCGGTGAAGTACTCAATCGCGTCGGCCTGCGTGAGGGTGTCACGCGCCACCCACAACGGCGTCAGAATGCATCCGAGGCAGAAGAGAAACGACGGGTCGAAAAGGGCTTCGATGAACATGGTTCGTTTAGGTCACGTCGTGGCACGTACACCGAGGTAAGGATGGATTGATAATGAGAGAGAAAATGAGGCAGAGAGAGAGATGCGGCGTTTCCCCGAATGCACTCTCACGCTTCTAATAATCGTAAAAGCTTCACGCGGATCAGAGACGGAAAGAAGAGAGAGAAGAGAGAGGAGAGAGAATAAAGAATGGCTTGTGCACATGAGGAAAGAAGTATTGCTGTGATGTACAAAGCCCTGATGCTTCTGCACCGGTTCAGTGGGCTGCGGCTGATGGGTCCCCCTATGTTCAGGCAATCATGTCAGTGTGTGTTCAAATTGCTTTAATTGATGTTCTCGCAACTTACATGTGTGTGACGGCACGCGTCTCACACTATCAATGCCTGTTCTCGCACGCAGGTCCATGATTATTCGTTCAGGAACGGGCACGACTCCGCATAGACCTGTCGGGCATTGACGTTGATGCGCATGTGGCGCATGCACAGTCGCCAGTAGCGCTCCTTGGCCGCCTCGTCAGGAAAGTCGGACTCCTTTTGCACAGGTGTGAAAGCGCCGTCGGCACGCGGGTGCAGCACGTAGGTGTGGTTCACGTACCGCGCGAGCTCCTCGGCGGTCAGCGCGTCGTCGGGAACGGTCAAGTATGCCGGGCAGTCGTCGAAGATGCGCGGTGTGGCGTGGAAGGCCGTGCGGGCGGGCCCCGTGAAGGCCGCCACATCACCGCTGCGCAGCATGAACGCATGCGGGCTGTCCTCGCGCGAGTTGCTGCCCATCAGGAACACAGCCGAGCTGCCCAGCGAGAGGCTGACCAAGGGCTGGTCAAGCGCGACCTCGCTGACGTCCTGATGGCACATCATCATGCTGCCCACAGGGTAGTAGTTGACAATTGCCGTCTGCGGCTCGTAGACAATGTCCTCGCGACAGCACCAGTCGTCCTGCTTGACGCGCTTCACCAAGTCCATCAGGCGCTTCATCTTCGATTTGAGTGCCTTGGGGAAGCTCGAGTAGCGCTGTCGGTCGTATGTCTTGCTCGTCCACTCGTAGCTGAAGCCCAGCGTGGCCCAGCGCATGGGCGGCTGATAACACGTGGTCGCGTGCGGCGTCTTGGCGTGCGTGCTGAGAATGTTCGGGTGCAGCGAGGCATCTCCGTACGAAAAGATTGACTCGCGGCAGAGGGTCTGTTGCTCTGATTCGGACAGCACACCTGGGAAGATGAGCAGTCCAGGCACGCCAGAGAAGGTGTAGCAGTCCACGTCGGGGTCTGCCACGCGCACCACGTGAATGCGGGCTCGGTTCTCGGCCGTGTTGCGGCTCAAATCGCGAAAGTCGACAACGTCCGTGAGGTCAGTGTCGGTGGACGGGAGCTGGCGCCGGGCCTGGCGAGGTGGGAGCTGATAGAGCTTGTATTTCTTCTCGACACGCCGGAAGGGGGTGTCCGAGAGCGCTGACGGGGCGCCGTTTCGGTCGCGCTTCCCGCAGCAGCGACTGGCTGCAGCTTGGCACGTTGAAGGGTTGGACGAGCTGGTCTCAGGCAAGGCTTCGGAGAGCTCCATGGTTTTGTGGTGCTTCTTGTTGAAACACGGGAGGGAGAGATGGGTGAGTGAAAAAAAAAAAAGAAGGAGAGAAAAAAAAAGTGAGTGTGAGAAACAGCTTCGTGAAGAGTAAACGGAGTAGCAGAGCAGCGCAGAGGAATAGGAGGAAAGCATGTGGGAAGTGGGTTGTGTGTGCAGTAAAAGAGGGAGAAAAAGAAGACAGCCGGGCAAGCGTCACCACTATGGCCACAGATGTTGTTGTTGTTGTTGTTGTTGTTGTTGTTGTTGTGCGTAGGAGGGGTCGTGCGTTTGTGTGGAATAGTATTGATTTTTTTCTGTTTTGTTTAGTAGGTGCAGACTGTGTGCCGTGAGAATGTGAGGAGTAGCAACATCAGACGAGAACAAAAAATGAAACAGAGTTGCTACATTAGGCGTGTTCCTAGCTATAGTGTGTTTTTTTTTTCTTCGCACGCCTGTTAGTCTGTGTGTGTGTGTGCATATTTTTTTATTTTTTTGAAGCACTGCCCGGGTGTAGCCGATAAGTCGGTGGAAGAAGGAAGATAACCTACGATACGGAGCATACAAAAAAGAAGAGAAAATCATCACGGAAACAACAGAAAGAAAACAAAAACAACAGAGGTGCGTGTGTGCGACCAAATCAAGCCTGTACTACGGAAGCTTGACGCGCAAAAAGAAAAAAAGAAGAAGAAAAAAGAGAGGGAAACTGATGATTCCGATGCAGCCCGACGGCGAGAAAGGAATAGCACACACGCAGTCCTATTGCGTGTTGGTGTGCCTTTTTGTTTGTTTGTTTTTTAAGATATCCTCTTACGATTAAAGAAAGGCGTGGAGAGAGTGATGAGGAGAAAAAATATAACAGAAAGACCGAGAGCGGGGTGAACAGAAAGCACAGGAGCGAATAGACACACACGCTCTCAGTGTCCGTTAGTACACGGGATCGGAGAGGTTCGCCGTGCGCAGCGGCTCCGGTAGCGTAATCGGCTTGTTGTCCTTCCAGCAGCCATCGTAGGTGTCGGTGATGGGGTTCTGGTCAATGCAGACGTCCGCACGCGACGTGCGCAGCTCAACAGGTGTCTCCACGAAGATCTTGATGGCGCACACGTCGAGCGATTCGGCTTTATCCTTAAATGTGCAGTACAGCCGATCGCTCGCATTCGCGTTCGAGGCGTCGCCCTTGTGAGACCCGCTCGCCATGACGGCCCGCGCGCGGGTTTCCTTCTCCCGGCCGAGAAGCACGAGGTGGTAGTAGTTGCCGATAAAGTCGCAGTGGCCGCCGAGCATGACGCGGCAGTTCACACCCTCATACACACCACGCACGCAGTTGACCACTGTGACGTCGGTGAGGTACGCGTTCGAATTCAGACCGAGATAGATCCCGTCGCGCCCGTTCGACAGCTTGCAGTGCGTGAGGTTGACCTGCGAGTTGGAGGTCGCGCTCACCACGGGGTGCATATGGCGCGATTCCATGGAGGACAGCGGTGCCTTCTCGGGGACCGTGAAGATGTACGCATCGCGCTGCGCTTCCGTCATCGCGTAGAAGGTTTCGCGGGAAATGGGCTTCGCGCCGCTCGGAGCGACGAGGCACGCGTCGTTCACGTCGAGCGTTGCGCCATTGGTGACGGAGAAGGTGCCGACAATGGTCGCGTTGTTGCCAATGATGGACACCTTGGTGTTGTCAATGGTGATTGCTTCGAACATGTCCAGCACGTAGAGGCGATCCTTCTTGAGGACGATGCGTGCGCCAGGCAGCCGCAGGGCGTTGGCCAGGTCGTTGCTGTTCTCCACCAGAAACAGCCCACCACCGCCGGAGATGGTGTTCTCGAGACCCTTGAGCACGTCCGCGTGCGCGTTGCGGTCAACGAGAGGGGCCAGCTGCTGGAGAAGCTCTTGCGTGTGGGCGAGCTCGCTCAGCAAGTGCTCGACGCGTGCCGCCAAGGCACGATTATTTTCCTGCAAGGTGGCCACGAGCTTCTCGTCCTCGCTGCGGTCAGGGGCGTTGGTGCGCGTGGACGGCGCGGGAGCCTCGCCAGACTCCTTGGCGCGGCTGCCACCGAGACGCGTGAAGCCGCCGTCTGCGTCCTCCTCCGAGGCCCCACCTCGCGAAAACAGACTGAAGCGCCGTCTATTCATCGACAGTGCCGCACCTGTCAGACCAGCACGCGCTGAGGTGCACCGGAGAGACTGGGCAGCACCAAAAGAGCGGGGCATGTGACGAGGAGCATGTGTCGACCGCGCACCGGCCGTGGTCAAGGTGGTGAGACACCATGACGAAGCCCTCAGTGCAGACATAATTGAAGATGCGTGTATCTGTGGGTAGCGAATTGGTGTTGTGTTTTCGTTTTGGTCGGGTGATGTGGCGAATGGAGGAGAGGTGGGCTGGTGGAGTACTAGTTTGAGGGAGCTAAAAAGGAAGAAGAGAGAGTGTGGAAAAATGCTATTACTGAACTAGTCTACAGTTTTGTTGTCTTGGGTGTTGTTGTTGTTGTTTTGATGGACTCTGCCTGCGTGTCGTCCTTGTGTGCGTCTATTCGCTGGTTTCCGTACCTATTGGAGATGAACTCTGTCGAAAAGAAAAAACGGGAAAGGGGACGAGAAGAGAGGAGGGGGAGTTATTCATCGGACTTGATATGGATTTCTTTCACTTTGACCGTGCCCTTCATGCCGCTGCGATGGTATGTGGGTGTTAGGACGCATACGCAATGTTTGCCGTTGGCCTTGTCACTTCTCTCAGTAGATCGCGCGACAGTGGTATGCCAAAAAAAAAAACTGAGCCAGAGGAGAAGAGAAGTGGCCGACGCTGTGTTGATTAGTGCGGCAGGCACAAGGAAGGGTATGAAGGCAGCGTGNCCCCCCCCCCCCCCCCCACACAAAAAAAGGAGG
Organism: Wallacemonas sp. Wsd; assembly: GCA_030849645.1. Taxonomy (NCBI): domain Eukaryota; phylum Euglenozoa; class Kinetoplastea; order Trypanosomatida; family Trypanosomatidae; genus Wallacemonas; species Wallacemonas sp. Wsd. Next base: position 88,686 of record JASANQ010001270.1, on the reverse strand, counting down.
AGACGCACGCCTCTACGACTCATCAAATTGGAGTAGCTTGAAGCCCGTCTTGATTTGCGTGGTCAAGTCTGTTCGCGTGCGGTACTCCCAGTACGGCATCGCATTGGGGCTCGGGTACCCGGGCGGCAGGGCAATCTTCAGCGCGTCGCTCAACACGGCCTCCTTCAGCAGGCGGTCCGAGGGCGTTGTGGTGGACAAGGATGGCGAGGCGTTGACCTCGATCAGGTGCGGCTTCAGCGTGTCGTCAATGAGCACGTCGTAGCCGTACAGCTCAAAAGAGTGCTTGTCGTTAAACATGACCTGCTCCATCGCCTTGAGGGAGTGGTAGATGAGGAACTCAATGTTGCGCACCAGCGTCTCCGCCATGTAAGCACCATACCGACCTTGCACGTAGAGAATGAGGTTGTCCACGGTCCACTTGCCGCCGTGCACGCTGTTGTAGTGCTCGTCGGTCTTCTGCAGAGCCACGTTGGTCAGGTGGGAGCCGAGATCATCCTCGGCGAGGCTGTCGCTGACGTACTTGGTCGCGCAGAACCGCGCAAAGCCGTCTTTATGGAAGTACGCGACGAGGGGCTTGTAGCTTGTCACGAGCACGTACAAGCGCATGTCGAACTTCTTGCCGCCAATCAGAAGCGGGTTGGCAATGTAGCGGCTGACAATGAACGTGCCGAGCATCGACAGTGCGTCCCTGCCGCTCGAGGTCGTCAGCGGCACACCCCCTTCCGCTCGATCCATTGCCGCGCTCACGGCCGCCGCGCTGCCCGCCGCCACGGTGACGGAGTGACCGCTACTGCCGATGCCATTACCCGCATTCGCTGCCGCCGCCGCCACCGTCTCGGCTTCCTTCTTCTCCTTGGCCCAGCGCAGCAGCTGCTGCACGCGGTTCACCAAGAAGATGCCCTTGCCCTGCGAGCGCGACGTCGGCTTGACGATCCAGGTGGAGCCGGGCCGCTTCTTGAACTCCTCGACGAACATGCTCAGATCGTTCGGGATGTTGTATGTGATGGGCACACTCTCGACAAGGTCAAAAGCGTGGGCAAAGCCGGCGGTGGTGCAGTGCAGACCCTCGGCCATCGTCGCACGCAAAATGCTCGCCGCACCAGAGCCGCCCATGCGCGGCGTATTGGGGCCCGCATTGGCGGCGGCCGCCGCCGCCGCCGCGTACGTGGCCGTCGCCTCCTCTGTAGTGGTCCCCGACGCGAGCAAGTGCACACGGGCACCGCTCGCGTGCAGCGCCGCGACACGCCAGTCGGCTGCGCACACCAGAATCAACTTTTGTGGGCGGGACTGCCGCTCGCGGACGTAGCGCTTGATGTTCTTGTACATGAGATCCTTCCGGGTGAGCTCGTAGTGGTTGGGAAAGTGGTTGATGATTTGGTGGTCCTGCAGGCGAAACTCGGCCGCGCTGAAGATGGTGCGGATGCGCGACACACTCATCCAAAAAAAGTGCCAGTCGCCGTAGGCGGTGTCGCTGCTGCTCTTGTCAGGACCGGACGAGCCGCCCTCCCCATTCACACCATTCGGGCCGGGGACGGTGACTTCGTCCACGCGGCAGCCCGTCAGCTGCTGCAGCATAAAGTGGATCACGGGCTTGTCGAGGTCCGTCCGGTACCGCAGCGCCAGCAAGCCTGGCGACGACGACGACAACGACGCTGGCGGTGGTGATGATGAGGCAGCCGTCAGTGGCACGGCGGGGGCGGGCGTCATGCCGGCGGATGCCACAAAGCCGCGGTACGACGCGGCGGCCAGGGCGGCCTTGTTGCTGGCGACGGGGCGCGTGTTGGGCTCTGCGGAAGAGCCCGTGGCGGTGGCCGTACCGACTTTGCTGGCGCTCGCGGTGAGACCTGCTCGAGGGCCGGTGTGGCGCGTGGTGGCGCCGTCTTTGGGCGGAGGGCTGGCGGACGAGGACAGACGGGCCCCTGCGCGGACATCACGCGACGTCGGCACCGAGGTGCGCTGAGCGCGGCTGTCGGAGAGCGCCGCCGTCAGCGGTGAAGCGGAGCCCGACATGAGGAAGAGTGGGGAGGAGCAGGAAAGGTTGGCGAACGAGAGAAGGGAAGAGTCAAAAGAAGAAAGAAAAAAGAGTGTAACAGATTTCTAAGTAAATAAATCAAGTGAGCAAACGAGAAGAGAATAGAAGAGGTCACGAGAACAAAAAGAAGTGGGGATTCTTCGACTAGGGCTGTCCCATTCTACTGGCCGCAAAAAAAAAGGCAAGTGGTTGGAGGAGAATATTGGGCATATGATACGCGAGGATTCGAGTGTTGATTCTTTCCTGTTGACACCTCGACGCTCGCATGCGCCGACCAGTGGAGACGATGCATGACTCACACCGGTGGCGAAGGGTTTGACATGACAAGGCCCTCCAGCTGGATGTCAAAAGAATCAACCACAACCCCAAACTTAGAGAGGTATGTGACTGATTCTAGTTGTGTGTGTGTGTGTCTTCTCGCTGCGTAGTCAATAACAGCAAACCGGAAACAAAAACGGCAAGTGCGAATGAGAATACTCTGCTCTCACGCCTGGCATAGTTCGTCTTATCGCATGAACAGACGGACACGTTTGGTATAGGGAACATGTTGCTGTTGTTATTTTCAGTTGTTGTTGTTGTTGTTGTTGTTGTTAAGCGTTTCTGTGGTAGGGATGATTCAACTGTGTCTCCGTGTCGCATACAAAGACGTGCACGCACTCACTCACTCACTCTGTCTCCACCCCGCTCCGTCCCTCTTGCACGTCAGGTGAGGTTATTGTTTAGATGTGTTAGACGCTACCGTGCAGAAGCACCACACACGCGCGGCGCGAAAGTTATTCGTCCACAGCGTGTGCGATTGATGGACTGAGTGGGGGAGGACAGGGACCGAAAGGGGGAAAAAAGAGGGAAAACGGGAAAATATGAATAGGGTGAGTAGATGTCTTTAAGGGAACGAGAAAAGAAAAAAGGAGCAAAGGGAATCATTGAAACTGCGAGACACGGCGCTATGTCGCTCTTTTTTTTTTTTTGTACAAAAGGAGGTTCACACCAATCGTTCTGATCTTTACTCACGTGCTCGTTTCGTCGTTCCGTTGTTGTTCTTCTTCTTGTTCTTCGCGTCGGGCTTCTTCGCGGTGGTGGTGGATTGAGGCTTACTGCTCTTCGCCGTCGTCGTCGGCGTCGTGGTTCTCCGATTCGCCCTCGCCGCCTTCTTCTTCGCAGCGGCCTCCGCGGCAGCCGCGGCCTCTGCGCGCCGACGCAGGCGGGCCGATTTGTTTTTATTACGGCTCTTCTGCTTCTTCTTGACCGGCTCCGGCGCGGCCTTCTTCGTTGCCTGCTTGTGGGCCTTGCGCCCCTGTCGCTCGAGTCGGCGCCGCGCGCGCACCTCCGCCGCCACGCCATCCGCCGCCACGAGGTCCTCCGCTTTCATGTCGTCGCCGAGAAACTGCTGCAGCGTCTCCAGGAAGGACTCCTGCGCGCGGTCGCTGCGTGGGAGCGCGTAGAGCCGCTTGTCCTCGTCGGCTTCGTCCAAGACGCGCTTGTGACCAGCCAGCTGCAGGCGGTGCAGGCGACGGTTCATGGTCTTGAGCTTGTGCGAGTACACGCGTTTACCCTGCTGGCGCAGCATAGTCGGCTCGCTGAGGGTCTTCTCCAGACGCTCCATCTCCGTCTCCTCCTCCTCCTCCTTGTCCGCATGCGCGTCGACCAGGCGAATGAACTTGGCGCGCGGACGACGCCCCGGTGCCGCGTCGCGCTCCACGTGCCCTGACGACGAGGACGCGTCGCCGCGCTCGGGGGCCGCGTCGAAGGGCGTGGTGAAGAACAGCTTCTGCACGTGCGCCGGGTACTCATTGTGGGCGTAGTGCCCTGCAGCGGCCATGGGGACCACGCTGGGCATCTCAATCCGCTGCACCACGGGCACCGCCTGCGGGAGCACCACCTCGCCGTACTTGGCGACCATCATGTGCTGCTCGTGCCGAGACAGGCGCGGGGCGGGCGGCACCACGTTGAGCTGCACGGGCGTGGTGAACTGCCGCAAGTACTGCTCGCTGACTGTGAGAGCCGACTCGGACGCGGCCACGGCAGCCTCCGCGCACTGCGCAATCTCGGACGCGCTGTTGCTCGTCTGCAGCGTTTGCGCGAGCGCGTGGTGCGCCGGCTGGCGCAGCGTCTTGGCGACGCCGGTGGGGAGGGCGGCCTCGGTCGGCATCAGTGCCACGTACGTCTCCAGCGGTGTGAGCGGCACGGAGCCGTCGACGACGCGGATGCTGATGCGCTTGTGGCGGCGTTGGCAGCGCGCCACCGCGGCACGCAGATGACCAATGTGCGGCGCCATGTCTGGTGGGACGTAGCGGTAGTCGGGGCACTCGCCCGTCACCGTCGTGTACAGGGACCACAGCGCGGCCTCGAGCAGCTGCACGCCGGTCTCGGTCTCGGCCTCGCCGCTGTACTCGGCCACGTTGAGCACATCCGCTAAAAAGTCCACGTCGACGCCCGTCAACGACTTGGAGACGAGCGAGTTCTGCGGGTACGCGGCCCGCACGGTGCGGTAGCGCTTCCACAGACCCATGGCCACGTCACCCGCACCGACGTAGTGATCACCGCCGTTGAGCAGAAAGAGGAACATAAAGTCGATCCGCACGGAGGCGAGCTGCGCGGGCAAGATGCGGGCCGCGTCGCTGTGTGTGGCCGAAGTCGCCTTGAGCCAGCGGTACATAATCTCGCCCACGTTGATCACCTGCAGCGACGACGGTCCAACGACGCTGATGTTGTGGTAAAAAGTGGCGCCAAGACACGTCATGACCAGATCAATATCATTGCCCAGCACCACCACAGAGTCGTTCGGGTTGTACGGGGCCGTGTAGGGCGTCGTCGTGACCGCATACGGCGAGTGGCTCGTCCCGTGGGCAGCACCAGCCCCGTTCTTCGCCGAGTAAGCACCGTGGCGACCATAGGAGCGGCCGCGACGCTTGTCGTAGGGCTGGTACGGAGGCCGCCCAGAGTCTTCGTTGGCAGCTCCTGACCCGGCTGCCGCAGAGAGGTCGTGCTGGTAGGCGAGGTAACTCAACGCGCGCGAAATTTTCGCCTCGCCCTCGCCCATGACCGTCGAGCCGTGCAAAAATACGGGGCAGCGCCGGCGCAGGAAACCGCGCCCATCGTGCAGACGGAACTGTGCGGCCAGGGCGTTCTCGAGCTCCACCATGAACAGCGAGCCCGCCGTGATGGACAAGGACGTGAGCTGGTGCGCGGCGCCGGTGTCGAGCAGCGAGACCCGGCGACGGCGGAGACGCTGCGTGTGCAGCTTGGCGATCGGCGCGGGTCCATCGAGACAAATCGTCAGCGTCTTCTTCGGTATCACCACCTTGGTCACCAGCACCCGCAGACGCTCGAGGATATCGTGTATGATCTCCTTCTTGGACTTGTTCGCCACCTCGTACTTGCCGAAGCACGAGTGCACGATGCAGTTCATGTCCACAAGAACATGATCCGCGGTCGGGATCGCCGTGGAAGACGTCAGAGAGCCCTGCCAGAACCCCTCACCAGACTGCGGCTGGCCCTCGGCGTGCTCGGCATCGGAGAACTCCTCCCCCTCCTCGTCATCGTACGGTGCATCCACGCCGTTCAGCGCGTTCAGGCTGTTCTGGCGCTGCAGCAGCTCCTGCTCCTCCTCCTCGCTCAGCGGCACAGGCAGAAGGCGGGTGCATCCGTTGGAGTCAATAAACTTGCGCAGGCCAAGAAGACCCATCGGATCGGCACTGTGTGGCTCGCGGCTGCTTTGCTTGTTTGCGTGTTCGTCCCCGCAAAGAGGCTTCCTTTCAGTTTCTCTTGTGTGATTGAGCGAAAATGGCGCGTGTGTGTTTTTGGTGTTTGGTGTTTGAGAGAGAGGGAGAGGGAGAGAAAGGAAAAAAGAAAAGGTGAAGTGGATGGTGCAATGCTGGCGAAGTGTTGAAGAACGAACGAGAGAAAAGCCCGTACAAATGCGATGTTGTGGCATAGATATCACTCTGTGTAACAGTCCATACTTTGAGAAAACAGTGAGCAGACGAGTCACATGTTTCTCTCTTCCAAGTTTAGGGATGTTGGTGTAGGTTGTGGGTTGTGAGTATATATATATATTTTTTTAAAGCGGGCAATACGCGCCATCATGCGTATGGATCATCAACTAAGGAGAGGGAGAAGAAGAAAGGGGTGAAGAGTCACGCAGGTAACAGCTAAAAGGCAACGGAAAAAAAAAAGAGAAAGAGATTGCACGTCAAGTGCGGCAGTATAGGTGAGAATAAATGTGGTGTTGTTTGTTCTTCGTTTGCTCTAGTCATCCACTTCCTGGGTCTGTTCTTTTTGTTTGTTTGTTTCTTTGTTTGGCACCGCATGCTCAATCTTGCTTCGCGAGTGTCGCACGAGGAACGGCCGTCGCTGGCGCGCTCTCGTCGTCCGGCCTCGTCGGATCTTGCATGCGTCGCAGCAACCACGGCAGGCACAAGGTGACAGTGAGGGCGAAGAGCGCAATGGGCAGCGCGGTGGTGACGGCGTGCAGCGGCATCGTGTTGAGTGCGGTGTCGTCGAGGTGAATGTCGAAGTGTACGCAGGGAAAGAGCGACGGGTACGGTGTGCCGGTGAGTGCGTGTGCCGTGACCTCCATCACGGGGAGGAACGGATCATCACGGTCTGCGACAGCCGCGTCTGCCGAGGTGTGAAGGCTGGGCATCTGCTTCGTCAAGTCAAACGCCTCGCACCACGCACCTTCCTTCCGCCTAAAGAGAGCCGAGTGATCACCAGTGGCGCACTGCATGGACACCGTCATGACGTGCGTGTCCAGCGGCTCTGCCACACGCTGCACGGTGCGGCTCGCGTCCGTGTCCATGTTGTGCAGAGACGAGCGACGCACGTGCAGCAGACGGACGCGGTAGTTGACGGACGATGTGTCCTTGAAGCAGATACGCACAAAGTACAGGCGGTCCGCGCCGACCGCATCGAGCACGTAGCGCCGCGCCGGCGGGCAAGCGGGCCTCAGCTCCGCGATCAGCTCCCTTGACATGTTTGGATAGCGAATGGCCTCGCTCAAGTAGCCTCGTGTAGGCGTCAGGACGCTGTAGCCGCCGGTCCACGGTTTATCCTCAATGCGCCCGTACCGCACGGCATCTGCGCACACGTCGTTGGACGAGGTTGAGAAGTTGCAGACGGATTGTGACTCCCCATCTTGAGTCCCCATCAACGTCATGATGCGGAAGTAACCAATGGTGCCGAAGAAGATGATGGGGAACACAATGGCCCATCTCAGCAGCCTGCAAACTGAAGAAGGCGTGCGTCCCATGACTCGATTATGTGGTTGCTTTTTTTGTTTTTTTTTTTCACTCGTTCGACTCAGTAGCAGACGACGGTTCCTTCGGAAGGCAGCGAGCGACTCGAGTCACGAGAACGATGGCGTGCGTGCCACAGAGCACCACAGAGAAGACAAGATGAGAGAAGCGTGAGAAGGAGGACTTGAACGAATGGGGATCGTCTGCAGATGCACACCAAGAAAGAACAGACAGGAACGCGTCAATGGAGCTCAGTTGGCTAGCAAAAGCAAGGAAGAAGAGAAGATACAACAGAAAAATAAGAAATGAGGCGGCGTTTGCTAACTAAAACAAAACAAAAAGGGAAGGGGATTGTGCAAAGACACCGCGAACAACAGAATAAAAACCTGGAAGGTTAGCGGCAGCAAGTCAACTACACACACTTCAGTGTACGTGTCTGATGCTGCAAGCTTGGGTTTTCTCAAGTGTAAGTTCAACTCTTGGTGAGAGTAGACAGAGAGAGGGGGGGGGATGAAGAGAAAATAAATGGAATGGAGAGAGTCAAGTGTGCAGAGTGGTGGAGAAACGCGCTAGAGGTGCTCCCAAAAAGGAAGCGACTACGAGACACGAGACAGTGAAAGCGTGACACTGTTGAGAAACTATGTTTGTCTTCTTTCCGCCATCCTAAAGTGCATGGGAGAGTGGCATTCGTTGGCTCAAAGTACTTTTTGTTAGTTATGTTTGTTGTTTTAAAGTTGTGAATGTGTAAACCTGTGAAAGATGGAAACGAAACAAAAAAAAAAGAGAAGCACACAAGACGGGTCGAGTTGTCGGTTCCCAAGAGCACAAAAAAAAAAACACGCGTCTCCACGTGGGATCCCTAGAACGACACGGTGAAGGTCTCGCTGGATGTCTTCGCACTTTTCTTCAGTCGGCGTTCTGAAGAAGATGCTTTCGCACTCGTCTGGGCCTTGCCCTTGGCTTTGCCCTTGGGCCGCTGCGTCTTCATCTTGGCGGTGCCCGCATGGCGTGCTGTCCGCGTGCGTGGAGTCGCTTCTACAGGCGGCGGCACCTCCGTCTCGGTACCCTCGTCCTCGACCAGCTCGTCGTCCCCTGCCTCCGCCTCGACCTCGACCTCGGCTTCGGCCTGTGCGTCGCTGCGGACGGCCGCCTCCGCTGTGTCCGCGTACGAGGCGACGCTCGCGAGTGCCGGCGGGGTGGTGTGGCGCTTGCGTGTGCCGCGCTGCAGCCACGGGGCCAGCAGCGGGGCACGGTACTGCACGGCGCTCTCGACATTCGCCTGCAGCTCCAGAGAGCGCTTGAGATCGTCCTGACGGTGACTGGCAAAGTAGTCGCGCGCCTGCTCGTCCTCGGCGAACGGGTCCGCCTCCTCGCCGCTGTTCGCACGGCTGGTGTGTGAAGCCGCTGACACGGACGCCTTGGACTTCTTCGGCTGGGCGGCGCTGGCGGTTTGGGCCTGCAGAGCGCGTGCGTTGTCGGCAGCGACCTTGCGGAAGTAGTCCAACCAGCGCGGGTAGGCCTCGACCAGCTGCCCCGTCGCACGGAACTGCCAGTCCGTCTGAATGCGCGCAGAGGCCGCGAAGACGTTCGTCAGCTGCTTCTGAAAACGGTACGGCACGGCCATGTCGTTCGCGCGCACCAGCTGCAGGCCCAAGTACGCGAGGTCCGTATTGCCGGTCTCTTGGCCCGCACTCAAGAACACCTCGGCGACGGCCTGGACGCGCGCCGCGTGCTCCCGGGGTAGACCTAGAGACGCCGGCGCGCGGCCATTGGCGAGGCCGAGAATGAACCCGGGCAGGCTCGCGATGGTCGGCTTGCGCGTGTCTTGGTCGACGAGGTTGAGAGAGATCTGCCGCATCAAGGGCACAAAGAGGTCCTCGCGCAGACCATGCTTCTGCACCGTGCGCGGCACCGGCTCGACCGACGACATGGGGGCACAGAACGCGTCCAGCGCGTGGCAAAAGTGTCGCCACGAGGCATCGCCCATCGCGTCGCGCGTGAAGTCCGGATTCTTGAGGGTCGCCAGGCCATCGGTGAACCAGCGCACCATGATCTGCTCAGGACGGCGTCCCGACACGCTCTGATCGACCTCTGGCACGGGGGACGCCGGAGTGTAGGTGTCGTCGATGTCGCTCATTGTGGCGGTGTCGAGCCCTTCCTGCTCCTCCACGCCAGACGACCGTGCGTTGCCGCCAGACGGCACGTGATCGGGCACCAAACCCGCCGAGACCACCACAAACATCACATCGATGAATGGTGTGTACAGAAGGCGGTACAAGTCCGGCGTGTACGCGGGCACCAGCAGGCGCACCTGTGTCTCGACCTCTGCCCCCGTCATCTCCTCGGCCGGACCGGAGGCCAGACCGCCCGTCGGGTCCTCGAAGAGATTCAGCTCCAGCGGCGTCGTGCCCTCGTAGGTGTGCGTGGTGGAGCCGAGCATGTTGGCGATGTCCAGCTTCGTTGCCGGGGGCGGTTCCTTGCGCCGCAGCGGCCTCGAGGATGAAAAAGGGGCGGCCAGGCGCGTCGTGGTGGTCGCAAAGGTGGCGACACACACGTGCAAAGGACTCACAGACTCCCCCACGTGCTGCCGGAGATGTTCGGAAGGCCACCGCACGAGACCAGCCTGCACCCCTGTTCGCGCGCGTTGCATAGCCAAAAAAAAAAAAGGAAAGCGCAGCAACGACGACAGCGAAGTGTGGACCGAAACAAATGTGAAGACAAAAGAAGCAAAAAAAAAAAACAGAGAGGACGGCGGCGCTGCTTGCGAGTTATGGTTGCAGATGCGAGCCGTACTGCGTATGTGGAAAAGAACGAAGAAAAAAAAGGTCGAAAGGAGGGCAAAAAAAGAGAGAGAGTGATAGAATCGCACATCAGCAAGGCAGCGAACAGGAGCGAGAGAAGAAGGCGTGACAGGCGGGTTTGGAAAGGACAAGCATATCGGGTGGCTGCCATAGCGTTTGATGAAGGGAAAAAAAAAGTGGCAACTGAACGACAGTCATCATTCAGTGGTACGCAAGCACAGATGGCGAAATCGGAGATTCACAGTTTAGTCTTCTTTCTTTCGTGTGACTTATCGTCTCGCATTGCACTATGTGTTTTTTTTTTAAGTTTTCTTCTGTGATGAAAGTGCGGTGGAGTGAAGCGTGTCGACGAGAATGCGGCGGTGCGTTACTGTCCGCATCGGGCCGCGGCCTCCTGCAGTGATGCCCGTGCACGAGCGGCAAGCGCGCGGCCCTCCTCGGCCGAGGCCACCGGGCTCGTCAAGGATACGGTGAGCCACAGGCGCTTCTGAATGGCCACGAGACCGACGCCGAGCGGTAGCACCACACACGCGCGAGGTGATTCGCCGACAGCCCACTCTGCCAGCACATCGCGCCACGCCTCCGCGAGTTCCACGACCGCCTCGTCCGTGCAGGTGAGCCAGCGAAAGAGCACCAGTCCAAACAGCGTCGTGCCCTGCAACGGTGTGTCGAAGCGCCCATCGGCAGCGAGGGCATCGCGCAGGGCAGCGAGGGTGTCTTGTTGGCAACGTACGGTCGCGGCGGAGGGGAGTGGGTGGGCAACGAGCTGCGTCGCGAGTGTCAGGGCCTCCCCAAGACCGGACTGGCGTCGGGCCCGTGGCGGAGTCAAGTGCAGCGCATCCAGCGCGTGCCGGTGCGTGGCAGGATTCGGGAAGTACCAGCCATTGATCGGCACACCACCACCACCCGTGCCGTCGCCACTGATACGTGCCGAGCCACTCAGCGTGTGGCGCAGCGACCACGCGAGCTTCGCCGTGTGGGCGAGGAAGAGCGCGGTCTGCGAAGGGCGCGTGGGCGACGACGGCAGAGCCCCTTCATCGAGGCAGACAACCATCGAGTCCGCCACCGTTGAAGCGTGCTGCATCGCCGTGAAGACAGCCTCGGCCTCCGCGGCGAGCACACGGTGCTGATATGCGCCGGTGTCGCCCTCGGTAGTCGCGGCGAGCAGCGCCTGACCGCTGGCGCTCGCGTCGATGTGAAACCACACGCCCGTCTTTTGGCAGAACGTGGACAAGGCCACGAGCGGGTCGACCGCCCCGCTGCCGCGCGCGCCGAGCACACCGACGACGAGGCACGGAAAGAGCCCTCGACCGAGGTCCTCGACGATCTGGCGCTTCACCGCATCCACGGAGACGGCGTAGTTGCCAGTCTGCGGTGTCACAACGGTCTGGAACGTGTGCACGTGCTGGAAACCAAGCAGCCGCGCGACAGAGAGAAGCTGTGGGTCGGCCTGATCGCTCGCGTACACAACCAGGCGCGCCGCGTTCTGCACCTCCTTGTCTGCACCGACAGTGGCCGCGGTTGTGCCGTGCGGGGGGCGACAGCGTGTGAGGGCCTGTGTCCGGGCTGTGTGCAGCAGACACAGATAAGCCTCCAGCGTCGTCGCGTACACCACACCACCACCACCATCGTTCGCTGTGCTGTTCCTTCGCTCACTCGCGGCCGTGCGACCACGCGATGCCGTGGATGCAGCGGGCTGAAAGGCAAATAGGGCACGTGCCTCTGTGTTTGTGCCGTGCCCGAGGAGCACCTGCGTGGATGGAGCCGAGCCGACGTCCTCCATCGCATGCCGCTCTCCTCGCGCATCGGTGACCACAGGTGTCCAGGTGTGCTGCCGTAGACCCAGCGCCGGTCTCACGGACGCCATGTTCGACGCCGGGGACCCCAACAAGGCTTGGGCATCAGTCGTGATCATCGTCGGCGTTTGCGCAGCAAGGTCCTCCGCGCACGCGGGCCAGTGGAACCGCCGTGGGAGGTGCAGGCGCTGGGCAATGTAGTTTGCCGTGCCGCGCTCCGCCTGTGCGGCGAGCGCGGTGGTGCGCGTCTGTCTTTCCACCGTGTTGGCACCGGCGCAGGCAAACGCAGAGGTGTGGAAGGTCAGCTCGTTCGCCCGCGGAAACAAAGGCCCGGATAGGGCGGAGCGCGGCAACGCGCGGCCTACCACGCCGGACACGAGTGAGCGGAAGAGGCCGAGGGACACCTCTGAAGTCAGCGGGTCCGTGGCCTCAGACCTCGACGGCGCCGCACCCGGCGTACTGTCTGCGGTGGCGATCGCCGATGTGAGCAGCTTCGATGAGAGTGTGTCAGGCTGTGCCGTCCCTTCAGCAGTCAATCGTGCGGAGCGGTGCAGCTCGTTCAGCACCAGCTCGAGCGGGTGCACAGTCGTGGTGGGTGCAGTCGTTTCTTTTCGTCGTGTTTCGTCCGCGCCTACCGATGAGGTGTCCAGCGCATTGGCCGTGCTCAGCAGCACGTGACGCAGCAAGCGGCGCATGGCACGGTGAGTGGTTGACGTTCTGGAGGGAAGTGTACCGGATCAGGCGTGATCGCTGTGAACACGGCTAGAGAAGGGATGAGGAGAATACGGTGAGGAGAAGAAAGTGAAAGCGATGGAGAATGGGTGTGTCTCAGTGTGGATGTGCGCTGGTTTGCGTGCGCGGCGTGAGTGGGCGTACGTACAGAGAGCGGCGCGGCGTCGCGAGCAGGCGTGCATAAAAAAACGAAGCACGGGCCTGAAAGTATGAGCAGCACGCATTTTTGTAACGGCGACAACTCCAATTACTTGGTGAAGTGGTGGTTGACAAGCGCTGGAAAAGCGACTGGCTGTAGTGCAGTGTGGGCACAGGCTGCAACAGTTGATTTTCATAATCTCCCGATTTCACCTTTTTCTCGAACAATCTTGTCCTGATGGCTATGTTTTATGTTTGCTGTTGTTGGTGTCTTCACGATTAAGTCGGATTGGTCATTGGTTAAACGGTTAAAAAAGGCGCGAGCGGCCGGTGCAAGTGAAGTGCAGAAGGGCAAAAAAAAAAAAAGAGAGAAAGTGGGAAAGAAAACAGAAGGCTCAAGCATCAGGCCAGTAACACAAAACAAACATCAAACAAGAGCAACGAGTACCCGGCCGTGACTGTGCACTTCTGCCTCTACGCCTTCTCTTCATTCTCATCGGCATCACTCTTGTCCTCGTCGCTGCCAGAGAGCTGGACAATCACATTCTGGCGTGGCTTGCCGCGCGGGTGGTTCAGCTCGCCCTTGACCAGCTTGGTCTTTTCCTTCTTGGCGCGTTGATCATCGGCCGCACGGTCGTACGAGTCGAAGCCGTCCGTGCCGCTGACGTTCACGCCCGTGATGCGCTGCAGCTCCTCGAGGCTCGGTGGGGGCCAGTACGTGGAGTTCGCCACGACGATAAACATGGGATCGTTGGGGATGGGGTCGAATGTCGACGAAGATGCGGCGGTGCCGGTGGTGGCACGAGCGGCGGCCTGGGCCGGAGAGGCTGAGGCGGCCGCGCCGGCGTGGTGGAGTTCACCGTGTTGCTCTGCGTACAGCTCCTCGACATTGATCTTCTGCTGAGGCAGCTCACTCGACCGCGGCATGCGCACGCTCGAAAACTGCCGCGCCTCGAGCGCCTTGTTCGTCAAGCGCGTGCGCTGCGACGATTGCTGCTTCTTGGCCGACTTGTTGTTGGGCTGCTTCGGGGGCATCTTCGGAAAACGGGAGTTGTGTGGTTGTTGTTGGTGAAGCTTTTTTTTTTTTTGATGCGTATGTTTTTTGGCAGTCAATGTGCCCTGAGAAAGAGACGGTTTTGTGCGTGGTACCACGGGAAGAGAGAGAGAGGAGAAATGAGAGCGTGGAGTGACATGTGTGTCAAGACAAAGTGCTAGTTTGTGTAGTCGCCAATCGACTAACGCGTGTCTGGACAGTAAATGTGTGATTCGCCGCCTTCATGCGCATCCTTCGCACAATTGTTGTCCTTATTGTTGTTGTTCTTTTTCAAGTGTGATGAAGAAAGAACGCAAAACCGAAGAAGAAGGAAAAACAAAAAAAAGGCACAACGAAATGCGACTCTTCGTGGCGTTCTGCTAGGACCGTCCTATCTGAATCCCAGTGTCCGAGAGGCGCATGCTCACAAACCGCGCGCGCGGGTTCGGCGGGTTGGCGGTCAGATCTTCCCGGAGACGCTGCGCGGCGGTCTCGCTCCTCGCGAAGATGTACAAGAACCCTCCGCCGCCTGCACCGAGCAGCTTGGCGCCGCGCGCGTACGGCTGGACGCGCTCCATGAGCGCCTGCACAGCGGGTGGGCAGGTCCCTGCGTCCAGTCGCTTGTTCTGCTCCCACGCGGCTGTCAAGAGCGCACCGACCGCCTCGGCATCGCCGTAGCTGATCGCAGTGCAGAGCCTCTCGACCTGGCCGCGCATCTCCTGCAGCACAGCCAGACGCGCGCGCTCGTTGAGGAACATGCCGCGCACAATCTCGGTCAAAATCGACTTGGCCACACGCGTGAGGCCCGTGTAGTACAGCACGTGACAGCCTGCGAGGCCCGGGGCGGTGAAGAGCCGCTCCGCCAGCCAGCACACAGTCGGACGCGGTGACACACCGGCACTGCACTGCACGAGCTTCACGCCGGGGCAGAGTCCGCCGAACTGGTCTTGCCAGCCGCCACCGGTGGTCAAGAGCTGCTCGAGCAGCAGCACGCGCTGGCACACATCCTCTGTGCTCCAGCCAAGACCGCAAAAATTGGACAGCGCACTCAGCGCGGTGCCGGCGACGATCGACGACGTGCCGAGGCCGGAGCCGGCTGGTATAGCGACAAACACGGTGAGCTCCACGCCCTTGCCATCAAAGGTGCGGCGCAGCTGCTCTTCGAGGGAGCTGAAGGTGCAGGCCGGTTCCGTCGCGCAGTCCGCCGGGAACAGATCGGGCAGAAAGCCCGCCAGAGCGAGGGCGGCCTTGGGAATCGAGAAGGCTGAGCCGACGACGGCATACTCGCGCAGTTCCTCGTAGGTGCGCACGACCTGATCGAGGCCGAGGTCGACAGAGCGAATGGCGAGGTCGGGTGTGTCGCGCAGGCGCACGTAGACCTGGATGGGGGTCTGCCCGTTCATCTCCACGGCCGCGTTCACCACGGCACCACCGCGAAAAAGGCTGAAGGGTGGCGTGTCGGTCCAGCCACCGGAGAGATCAATGCGAGCTGGGCTGCGCGCCCACACGACCTGATCGGCCTGCACAGAGACGCGCGGTAGTCGCCACGACGTCGCTCCCGCAGAGGAACCTGTCGATGAGGGCACAGAGGAGGAAGAGGGGAGCGACTCGGCGAACACGGTCTGTGCGCGCGGTGTGGTCGGATGCAGCGCCGCCGTCATGCAAGCTTGCAGGCTGGTGAAACCGGCATGATCCCACTGGGCAATGGCAGCATCCGACGATGATGTGTCTGTGTGCGCGCGACAGCGCAGGATTTGCGCACAGAACACGCAGGCACGCGCCGCGTACAAGGTCGCCACCGCCGGCGCGGGCACCGCTGGCGAGGCTGTCAGCGGCAGCGGGAGCGCGAGCGCCGCCCAGCGTGCCGCCGTGGCGTGCAAGTCGACAGCGTCGTAGACCGCGGGCAGACGCGGCGTCCATGTCAGCGGGTCGCACGCCAGCCACTGCGGGAGAGCCACGCGCAAAAAGTGATCGCGCAGAGACCCAAGTCGAGTGATGTCCGTGCACGTGTTCAGCGCAGCCGCCGAGACACGCGGGCACGCGCGCCAAAGTGTCGCGAGTGCGTCTGGAGTTTCATTTGCCGCCTCGCTCACTGGCGGGGCTGCCAAAAACTGAATGAGACGGCCCAGCGTGGCCAGCGAGGAGGTGCACGGAAACAAACGAGCGGCCTGGATGTCGTGCACGTCCAGATCCTCCGTGGTCTCGTCGGTCGGCAGAATATCGGCCAGCGTCAGTCCTCGCACATGAAGCCACTCGTGCAGAGAGGTGCCAAGAAATTGCGTCTGGCGCGCACGCACGTCACCGGCAAATGTGTCGTGGTAGCCGTACACACGCGCGGCCCACCAGGGTGAACCCGCATCCGCCACTGGTGCGCGAATCGGACAGACCGACACGCAGGTGAACGCCGGCAGCATGAGGCACCAGTGATTGTCCGGCGGGAAGCCCGTCAGCACGTGGTGGTGGGACAATGCAATAGTCGGGCCAATGTCAGCGCTGTCGATCCAAATGCACTCGGCAGACGAGGTCGCGTCAGTGTCGGTGGAATAGTGGAAACGACTATCAAGGGCGAGCGCGTGCGCAGTCACCGCGGACACCTGCGCGTGTTGCACAAAGACACGTCGCGCACAATCTACATAGTGCAAGAGAGGCTCCGCCGCCTCCTGAGTCTTGCCTGTGTCTGTGGCGGTGGAGCTGCCGTAGAGGGGCAGAAAGAGCGGTCCGTGTCCAGAGTCTCGCTGTGCCGCCCAGGCCGCCGTGGCCTCGAGCACATCGTCTGTGGTGCCCATGTGGTGAAAGGTCGCGCCAACAGGGGTGAGGTCCACCACGCGCACGCGCAACGAGGAGGCGAGGGGGGGCGACCCACTCACGCACGGTCTCTCACCGAGACACGCGCCAAAGTCCGCGAAGAGATCGTATGCGACGGAGGTCGGCGTACCAGAGGCACCGTGCGTGTGCGCCTTGTGACGCTGTCGTGCGGCCTCAGCGAGGCAGCGCACAGCGCGGTCGCTCAGCATCCACACACCGACATCCAACAGGGCACGGTAGGGCGTGGCCTTGACCGCGGCCGCCAAGGCTGTCGAGGTCGGCTTCTGCAACATGCAGCGCAGCGCATTACTGCGGGTCGGGTCCACAACAAACACACCGTGTCGGCAGAGACGGTCGACGCCGGCACGGAGACCGTAGCAGAGCACATCCACCTCCTCTGAGGCCGCCTCTGTATCGCTCGCTTGAGAGCCAAAATGGGATGGTGCATCGCCACGCGTGACCTCTGGCAGCGCGCCATCACACGGGATGGACAGACAGACGTCACCGCACATCACCACCGTGCGCAGATGGGCTGGTGTGGCGTCCAAGGCACGCTGGAGAAATGCGCCTTGATGGGCCAGCAGCGTTGCCTCCAAGCGTTGCGGGAGAGGCGTGTGCGCGGCAGCCGATTGTGACTGGTGAGACATCGATGGCGGCGGCGAAAACAAAAACGTGCGAGGGCACACTTCATTGTTGTTGTTGTTGTTGTTGTTGTTGTTGTTATTGATGTGTGTCGCCTGCACAGCAAAGTCGCGTGCCCCGCCCCCAGCGGGCTCAGACCACATGGTCGTGCCATCCTGATGGAGACGCGCCTCTTCGCCGCGATGAGGCAGAGGAAGCAGGCACGGCAGTGGCGTGAGCAGCTTGCCGACCGGTGCGTAGCTTGGCAGCCGGCGACTCTGACCACCCGCGTGAAGGAGCACGCGACGTTCGCGCGACAACCACTGCCAGAATGCCTCGTCAACAGGCACATTCGCCGTGTCCTCCCCTTTGCGGAGACAAGGGCCTCCTACTGGACTCGCATGCAACGCCTCTGATGCCGCGGCCGGTGGCGTGAGATCGGTTTCCGCGTGAAAGCAGCGCAGCAGCAGGTGGATCGTGCCGCCGCCCGAGCCGAGGTGAGATCTCGGGGGGTCGCTGCAGACAAACACCGGCAGCTCTGCCTCTGCCTCCTTGGATGGGGAGAAGGCCGACGGACCGGACGTGTAGCCGCCAGAGAGGGCTTGCCTGAAAAGACGTCGCACATTATGACAGGCCTCCAGGCTCGGCGGCACAGAGAAGAGAAACTTCATCCAAATTCAAGAACAAACACACAAAAAAAAAACGCCAGATCGCGAGCCCAAAAAAAAGGGGGGCTCTGTGAATCGAAAGCAGTGAAAACAAAACAATAAACAGTCGGTGCACCAGAAACCGCAAAAAAAATGAGAATGAGAGAGGGAGTCGTAGAAGGGGGGGGAGAAAGAAGGTTGTTGCTGTCATAAGCAATGCGACACCGTTCTCTACCCTGCACCATGGCGTCAAGTGGGAATGGGCAAGAAAGAAATGGTCAAAAAGGGGAGAAACATAATAATAGTCTCGAGTGCGCGTCTGTATCGCACAAGTACGCAGCGTTGTATCATTCATCATTTCTACAAGGGTAGTAGAACGATAAAGAACAACTTCACTCAATATTTGTTTAGTGAATGCTGTCATCAACCTACGAACAAGTATGTGTGTGTGTGTGTGTGTGTGTGTGTGTGATGAGGTTTGTTGGGTGTTTAATGAATTCTGTAAGAGACAGAACGGTCTGCGCCCATCCAGTCGTCGCATCGCAATCGCCTCTTTCACATACGCGCAAAAAGAAAAAAAAAAAGAGAAGACCAAAGGACGCGCACACATGCCACGACCATTTCGTCCATCTCTCGTCGCGGCGTCAGTCCGGGGCTCTCGTGCTAGTAGGTCAGGTACAGCACAATGAGCAGCAGCACCACCGCCACGCCAAAGTCTGTAGGCAGGGTGGTCTGCTTCTCGTGGAAGTCCTCGGCCAGCCGACACTGCTCCGCCTGCTTGGCGACGGACGGGGGCGCACCGTTGCTAATGCAGTCATACTTCGTCCAGAGAATGTGGTTCACGTGCTGCATCGTTGCGTGCACGAGCTGAGGGGCCGCAGAGGCCACCAGAAGCCACAGCGGAAACAGCGCGAGCTGCGAGAACAAGAGCCCTGCGCGGAACCAAATCACCTCAGTGGGGGACTTCTTCTGAATGACATCGAGCCAGAACTTCTGGGACTCCGTCTTATTCTTGAGCTCCGTCAAGATCGCCGGCATGGTGCGCATCGTGTGGGTCGGGTACTGGCAGTACATCGAAAAGTAGTGCACCATCGACAAAGTGAAGAGCGGCACCACCGTGAGGCTCTCGACGAGGGCGAAATGCTTCGCATGCTGTTCGTTGAACTTCTTTGGGATGTCCTGGATGAAAAGGTTGTGTCCGGCAAGAAAGTTGCCGAGAAACTCGCCACCCTGCTTCGGGTACCAGCTAAACATCTTGTTCGCCATGGCTGTCGCGCTCGTGTTCGGCTTGGCCTGAAGAACGTGCGTGAAGCGCAGCATGGTGCACCGTGGACAACGTGTGTAGAATGTGAGAGAAAGAAAACAAATAAGACGTAGCAAGGGTGTGTCGACAGTCACACTGATGGCGTTGCTTGTTCTTGGTTAACTTTGTTTGCCGTTCAAAAATGGATTGTCGGCTGTGTCGTTGAGCAGAGGAAAAACAAACTTTTCCTGTGGTGTTCGGCGTGGTCAAGAGTGGGGCTGTCAGCAAATCGAAGACTGTCACCTGCAACTCGATCAACAGAAAAGAGAGACGGGGTTCCGTTTAGTGAGCACGCGCCCGCGAGGCAGAGAAAATGGGGGGGAGAAGACAAAAAAACAGAGTGAGGATTGAAAGTTGGGAGTAGTCGTGTGCAGTGCTTCATCTAGCGCATTTGAGGCACCGCCAACAAGGAAATTATCACGTTGATGTGGCGCGGACGACCTCGCGTTCACGAGTCGCATCTCTGTGATGGCAGGTGCGAGATGACGAAGAGGAGGTGCGGAAGAAGTAGAATCAAACAGCTGTGCAAGAAACTCACTTGAGCGACTTGGTTCTTGCTTTCTCCTTCTTCCTCACGCTGGTCGAGGAGCGAGTGGGGGCCCACTTGTACCAAATAGGGGAGAAAAAAGAGCAGCAGTGGGCATTGTGAGGTCACCTCTACGTGCCAGTGATGGCATCCTTTGTGCTCGTGGATTTTCTTTTGTTGTTGTTGTTGTTGATGTTGTTTTGTTTTTTGTTAAAGGTAGAAATGAGTCAAAAAAGATTGACCAAAAAAGTCAGTTGAAGTTCTCTTTCAGGGCAGAGCACATGAAGCGCACCAAACGAAAAGAAGAAAAAAGGGAAAAGCAAGAGACCTGCTTTCCGAAGTTCCTCTTAGTAAGGGATCATGTCAGCGTAGTCCTGGGCCGTGCGGGCGAGGATCTCGACCTTCTGGGCACGCACGATGCCGCCGTTGCGGTTGCTCTGCTTCAGAGGAGGCAGGGTCTTGCCGGCCTTCTTGTCCGCGAGGTACGCCTGGAACTGGTGCTCCTTGGCCTTGAACGCCTCCTGGCAGCGGGACAGGCGGACGTGCTCAAAGCGGACGCAGATGCGCTTGCGCAGGGTGCGTGTGCGCACGGGCTTGTTGACAATGACGCCCACACCGCGGGGGGTCACGTTCCAGACGATGCCGGTGCGACCGTGGTAGTACTTGTGGGGCATACCCGCGCGCACAGCGGAGTCCGCGACGACATCCACGTAGTCACCGACCTTGATGTTGGTGAGGATGGTGGAAGTGGACGGGTTGCCGTGCTTGCGGAACTTCTTGGCAAACAGGTGGCGGGTGCCGCACTTGTAACCGTAGGAGTGGACCATCTTGAATACCTACAAGGAAAAAGAACGTTCTGGTGTTGTTGGTGTTGTGAGTGTTGTTGTCAAGTGCGACGTAATATATGGGTGAGTGGAAAGGGGTGTGGGGCAGTTGGCGGAGATACATGAGAGGGAGAGAGGGAGAGCGACAAGGCGCCGGTGTCACGACGAGGTCGTGGCGCGCACGAGTGAAATCACAGATGAGGACCGTGTCACTCGTTCATCGTGGCAAAAAAAAAAGAAAAAAAAAGAGGGAAGGAGGAACACCTCCAAATAAGCCGCGATGCGATGGCGCGAGTACAAGCGAACCAAACACAAGCACCGTCTACCCGTTCATGGGATCGCGCATTCCATTTGGGTACGCTGATGCCGTCGGGTGAGCAGCGCACACGGATGCGCAGGCGTTCTAGCGGCTCCCTCGACACTGAGAGGTGAGGAGAATGAAGCCTCGCTCAATCCGGCCGAAGAGCACAGAATGTTGTTTTGTATTATATAAGTAAGAGAGAAAAAGATAGAGTCACAAGATAAAAGATAGAACAATGTTTTTTCGGGATTTTTTTGGGTTTGGCACGATGTGTTGCTTCTAGTGGGGCAACAGGGGGTGTGCGTTTCTCTCTGCTTTTATTTTAATGTTTGCCGTGAAAATTATCTGTAAAAGGAAAACGAAGATCGAGCAACACGGGTGTTTTTTTTTTTTTCGTTTGTTGATATGAGCCTCCTCATGCTTTTTTTCTTTTTTGCTCATGCATGCAATGCACTTCCGATGAGCCCTGGCAATTCTGTTTTTTTTTTATTGCTGGAAAGAAAAAAAAAAAGCAACCAAAGCAAAGGAAAAGGAAAAGAAAATGTCTGGAGAGTTTTTGGTATAACCAAATGAAAACAAATTGTCTGCGGATGTCCAAGCAAGCCATCGTTTGTTCTTCACCGCCAAGTACCGTTGCATCTATGTGACGGTGGTCTTTTTGGAGCACACCTCCACTCCGTGAATTGGAAAAAAAAAGCATGAATAGACGAACAACGATAGCGACGGCAACAGGAAGCGCGGCCGGATGAAGGGGCAAGGAGTCGTGTGAGTCGCACACGCATGTATCAGACTGAAAAGGAGCGACGACTGCATACGAGAGGCGCCACGGAAACATCGACAGACAGCTTCTCTCCAGAACGGGGAAAAACAAAACGAATGAAAAACGACAAAACATGACTGGAGGAAAAGCGATACCAAATAAAAAAAAGAAAAAGAAAAAAGAAAAGAAAAGTGAGTCTCTCAAGGAACGTCCATAAGAAGAGGAGCAAGAACTAAAGCAAAAGTTAAATATGCTGTCAACTTGATGCGCTTCTGCTACAACGCGTTTACCAATGATGAAACGTGAATGACTAGTTATTTTTCTTCTTTTGTGTGTGTCTGTGTGTGTGGGGGGGGGGGGGAGTAAAGGGCACGCTCTCCATTGAGTCTAAGTTTGGGANTGTGTGTGTGGGGGGGGGGGGGTAAAGGGCACGCTCTCCATTGAGTCTAAGTTTGGGAATGGAAGCGAGGTGGGCGGCGACCAACAACAGCACAAAAGAAAGAGAATACCTGGTGGGGCGGGTTGCAATGGGTTGGAAAAAGTTACAAGTTCACGTTCACATGTACGTCAAAGCAGGTGGTCTACACAGAGCGCAATAGCGCGATCCGAGAAAAAAGAGAGTCACAAAAGGGACAAAAAAAAAGAAGGATCAACGAACAGCAACATCTGAATGGATGAAAAAAAAGAAAAGAGAAATGTGTTCACGCAACGAACAAATGCAGTTGTTTTTTAAAAGAAAAAGTTCTTTGATGTCCTTGGGTTTTCTCCAGTTTTTTTTATTTGATTCAGTACTGTTTCTGCTCAAGTTGCCAGCTTTTCTCGAGCCGCAATTTTGGGGGTTTTTACTCTAACTGAAAAAAGGTGAGAATGTGTCGGGGCATTGAACGCCAAAAAAAAAGGAAAAAAGGAAAAAGGAAGAAAACTAATTGAGGAAAGGCAAATCCTCGCAAGCAACCAAAACAAAGCCTAATCAAGTTTGAGCTTTTTCACGCGTGTTCTGCTTGCTTCATTGACCCCCTTCTTCTTCGTTCGCGGTGTGCTCTTGCATCTCGTGGCTTGCCATTCGTGCACGACCAGGAAGGAGCAAGAAGAGGGGGGACGGTGAGGAAGCAACGCTGGAAGAAAGCAAAACAAGAAAAAACAAGGCTGAGCAGTCGTTTAGCCGCACATCTCGAAGATGGACATGATGAGGAAGCCACCGGCCGCGGCCACCGTCAGCGCGTAGCCCTCACGGATCTCCAGAGTGCCCTTCAGCTTGGACCACTTGCCAACGCCGCTGCACGCGTTGTTCAGGTAGAGGTTGATCGTCAGTGCGAGGCACACGACGAAGCACGCAAAGGCAAGCATGGAGAAGATGACCGCCATGCAGCAGCAGCAGCGCTTGGCACGCACAAAGAGGTGGCCAAAGACGATCATCGTCGCCAGGAAGCCGAGGCCGGTGCCGGCGATGGCGAGCGCGGCGCTGGCAAGCCACATCGACTGCACCTTCTTGCAGTACGGCGCCTCGGCCCAGTAGCTGCGGACGATGGCCTGCGCGGCCTTGGGACCGGTCACGGTCTCCATGTACCAGTAGTTCGCCTTGGTGGAGCCCTGACGGAACAGCGGGAACAGCTGAGCGCAGACACCGCAGGCCGTGAAGATCACGCCGAAGATGAAAGCAAAGACGCGAGCGCAGTACATGTTTGCGAGTTCTTCGGAGGACGCAAAGGGAAAAGTGTAAGGTGGGCAAGAAAAGAAAGGAAGCGAGTTCGGAGTTCTTGTGTAGAGAACGGGAAGCTTACCTTGTGTTAATTAGTTGGTGTTAAAGTAGTAGTAGTAGTGCGAGAAGGCAGAAAGAGAGGGATTGCTTGGGTCGGTCACGTACAGAGGGAAACAAGAAGAGAGAAGGAGAAGCGAAAGAATGAAGTGAGAGGAGGAGTATAGAAAGAGTGAGATACGATTGAAGAGTTGTGTGTTTCTCGTACAGACGCAAATCCAGTGACGCATAGCACCACGTACATTTTTCCACAGCAGTGCAGCATCCATGGGTGAGAAACGAAGCAAAAAAACACAACGTCTTGTGTCAATTTTTCTTGAGATGACATGAATAGGTAGTATGTTCTTGTTCTTGATATTCAGCCGATGAAAACGCACAGGTTGTACGAAGAACAGCAGCAGCACCGAAAAAAAAAAAAGCCCGATGCACCAATCAACTTGGGTCTTGTCGAGTTGTTCAGCGACAATCACTTTTTTGTTTTCTGCGTGCTGACATGTCAGAATAGATTGTTGGGGGTTAGTTCGACAGTAGCTACGCGTCTCTTCCTTTTTCTACTCTTTTCAGTTTCCGCGAGACCAATCAACGAGTCCGGAGAGATGTGTGAAAGTATTTCCTAATCGACATGAGGCCACCTTCTTGGTGGGTGAGCAAACGCACATGCAACAAGCTGTGGGAACAGAAACAGTCGAGTGGGCAGAAAAGAAGAACACATCAACAGCAACAGCAACAACAACATCAACAGCAACAACAACAGCAGCACAACAACATCAGCAAGCCTCGACAAGTTGGAGTGCCGGAAAAGGGTCGTTGTGACGGAAATGAAAGTGGGTGGGTAACACGGCGCAGTGTGGCCAAGAATCCATGTCCGGGTGATGTTGTGCTTTTCACATGATCATGTGCACAGGGCAGGAAAGGCAAAAGAAAAAGAAAGGGAACAAAATAACAAGAGAGGGAGAAGCATGAAAAAGAGAAACAAGAACGAAAAAATGGACGGAAACAGACATGTGAGAGGCGAGAAGGGCGACAGGCACCCATTGCCAAATGCTTGTCAAAAAAAGAAAAAAGCAAAGGCGGGGCATCTGGGCAGACGAATTATTTTAATATGCACACAAATTCACCTGTGGAAGCGCGTCAACAGAACGTACAGAGGTCTCAACGCAATAAGCCCAGTCATCACAATGAGCGAACTGCACCGACGCCGGCTCGTCGGGGGGACAATAAAGGAAAAAAAAGAAAAGAAGAAAAGAGAATGGGGTGAAGAGATGTACCAGCGTGGCTTCGACAGTGTCACGGCTGTTTGTATTGTTTGTTTGCTCTTGTTTGATTGTGCAGCTCGCTGCACCTACTCCACTTTCATGTTGAGCACATTTTGTTCTTGGGTGTATGCGTGTGTGTCTTGTCATCACTCCTCCACAGAGCTTCTCAGAATTCTGAGCGACCGCCAATGTCACTGTAGTACGCCGAGCCCGTCTCTCCCTTGGGGGAGCGCGATTCTTGAGACCCGGATGCCCAAGAGGCGCGAGAACCACGCGACCCCGCAGATGCCTGCGAGCCCTGCGAGGCATTATCGGGCACATCTTCCTCGTACACATCATCGGCACCGCCGCCACAGCACGACAGGCCTCGCGACTTGCGAGGCTTCTGGCGAGATGCACTGACCCGAGAACCACCGGAGCGATCCGAGGTCCCAGAGTGATCGGACGCACCGGAGCGGCCAGAGGCGGCAGAGGCGCCAGAGCGAGACGAGTGCGCGGAGCGGGAATCGTAGTCGACCTCGTCAATGTCCATGTCCGCGTACGGCTCGTCGTTGCAGCACGCGCTAAACACAATCGACAGGATAAAGACGATGAAAAAGCCCACAAAGGAGACAATGGTGAGGAAGAACCCGGGGGCGAGCTTCGCTGGCACGGTATTGGCCCAGAGCTTGTACTTGCCCGCGACCCACTCGGCCTTGGTGTCATTTTGCGTCCACAGGACCGCCGCGAGCGCCGTCGCCACCATGAAGAAAATCCACGTCAGCGCAAACAGCATGGGGACAAACACATTCAGAGAGCGAGTGCAGATCTGCCGGAGCTGAAGGCCGGCGAGAACCGTCGCCAAGGCACCGAAGATAGTGCCGAGAATGCAGAGCGCGCCACCGCCCACAAATTTGCCTGTAATGGCAGAATTGATGGTCGAGCCGGACCAGTACATGGTCAACAGCTCCGTGTCACTAGTGCGGCTGTGGAGGTAAATGTAGTAGTACTGATCGAAGAACGACTTGTCAGGGGCAGACAGAATGAACAGTGCACCGATATTGGTGAAAATGCTAATGATCGTGAAGATCGCTGCCAGAATGATGACAATAATCTGAAGACACTTCATCTTTTTGAGTAGTGTTGATTTGCGTTGTCGTAAAACTATAGAGAAGATGGCAGGCGATCGTACTGATCGCGTTTCCACGAGGCTAGAAAGAGCGAGCACCTGATGAGCGTGTGCGTGTGGACGAGACACGGAGGGAGGGAGGGAGGGATGAGGAGGGGGGAGCGAAGAGAACAGATGACTGGCACACACTGCTCAGTTGCTAAATATATATATGCCAGGTGATAGAAAACACCGAGAAAAGGAAACAAAAGTGAGGGGGAAAAAAGCAAGACACACCAAGATGAGAAAAAGCAATTTGAAGTAGCAGGTAATCCTTTAATGGTGGACACAGCGTACACCAGTTCAGAGCGTAAACCAACCGTTGGCCACAACGAGGGTGATGTCTGTTTGTGTGTACTTGTGTGTTAGTGCGGAACTGCTAGGTACCTTGATAAACTGAAGTACTAACGGTGAGCACAAGGTGGACGTGAAAGGAGAGCGACACAATAATGATTATTATTATTTTCGAAGTCAGAGACAGGAAAAGTCGGTGATTGGAAATGAAGAGAGTGAGCGTAAGTGATGGAGTAGGAGCGGAGCGCGCGTGTACGCGGGCGTGTGACATGGCACTGTGTCGTCAGAATAGCCGTCCTCCATTCGCCTCCTACATAGCTGCGTGCTGCGCAGCATGCGCAGACAGCTTTCCAGTAGAAGATGCGCGGCGCACATGAATCTGAGGAGTATGCGATAGTCTGACAGAGATACAGTGCCGCTACAAAAGAAGGTAGCTTTAATCTCGAACGAACAAGCTGACACGTTCTTCACGTGGTCCACCGGTTGCCATGTCCATGCGGGGTTTTTTTTTTGTACGCAATGCGTTTTTCGTGGTTTCGTGCGAATCACGGTTTGTTAGCCGCAATATAATGTTCGTTGTATACGGATTCGCCACTCTGACGGGTTCCACCCGTTCTACTGAATTTCATTTTTTTTTCTTTCCCCATGTTTTGGAGAGCCAAGTAGATGTACCACAGCCTGGCTCCCCCGTCTTCTGTTGGTTTGTGTGCGGGTGTGTGTGTATACCATGTGTGTTCGTGTGTGGTGGTCCTGCTCGCACAAGGTGCCTCCGGATGACTTTCAGATTGCAATGATGAGTGCAGGGAGGGAGAGAGAGAGAGAGACAGGCAGAGCCACGCTCCATGCGAGATGCTCTTTGTGCACCACGCTATCACCACTCCAAGCCCATCAGACACTGATGACTCCTCCGATAGCGCGCGTCAAAGACACCCAGACACAAGAAGAACAAAGTGAAGAAAAAAAAACAAGAGAAACAGAAGAGAGAACAATGCGCAAGTAGAAACGAGTGCTCGAAGAAAAAAAAAAGACAAGAATACTATCAGCAGGTGGATGACACAAGTGATCGCCACACATCACCATCGCACTTTCAAATCCTTCTGGGCCTTGTTCATCCTGGGAACGCTACTTTTTTGGCGGCATCCTGGATGAACCTAGAAGGACAGAAATCATCCGGAGAGGGAAAAAAAAGGAAAAAAGGAGGAAAAAAGAAAGACGAGACAACAGAAACAAGGCATGAGCGTATTTCATTTCGGTGTCGTGTTTTGTGTTGGCTCTCTCTTGGACGGCGCGTGTGCGTGCGAGAGGCTCCACGTGTTGAAGCATGGAGCGCATGCCAGTGCAACCACTCTCTCACACACACAACAACAACAATAACAACAAAAGAAGAAGGCAGAAAAAAAAAGGCCTGCAGACAATGCACTGAGGGCATTGTGTGTGTGTGTGTGTGTGTGGGTGGAGCACCGGCGCCTGTTCGTGTTTTTTTTTTAATGTGCACATTGGACAGCATCTTCTCCTACAGCTGTGAAAAACACAACGGCGCGCACTGATTCGTAGGTAAGCCAAGAATAACCAACACATGTGACTAGAAACGACACCTCACTCCTATTTTGTTATCTTTACTTCTTTTTTTTTTTTCGTTTTTTGGACTGTGAACAAAGAAGTTTTTTTAATAAGCAACTAATCACTTTTGCCAGAAGGAAGCAAGCAATGGCAGCCGAAATGGTTGCCAGGAAAGCAAAAGAGAGAGTCTTCTTTGTTGCTGTTGTTTTTACAAAAAAAAAATGATCAACGGCAGCGGTCATTACCAGTAAAAGCCGGAGAAAAACAAGAACGAATGAAGAAAAGGGGAAATTTGACAAGAAGAAAAAGAAGAAAAAAAAAGAGCTTCTAAGAAGGGAGAAAATGTGTGGCAGCTCCGTGCCATGCTGGGAATCACAGACAAAGATACAACTGGGCAACGAAACACATGGACAAGGCAGGCGGGTTTCACACACAGTGCGACGAAAGTGAGAGACTGGAAAAAGTCAGCACGCAATAGTCGCCGAGTGACGCACGGCTCGCGATGGACAAACAGGAAAAAAAAAGAAGTAGAACTGCTATTCACACATTGTCTAGCCATGTCGCCACTGTGGTGTGTGCGCCAAGTCCTTTAGCATGGTTATTGTTGTTGTTGTTGTTGTTTGCTGTTGTTGCGTTCGATTCCCACCCATTAGCTTTACGTTGGGGATATTACGATTTCTCGATCTCTATGGGCTGTCCTTTTTTTTTTTCTCATGACTTCACGTGCAACTCTGTTCTCTAAGAGCAGCACTCGATGAAGATGAGGATGAGGAAGCCACCGCACGCGGCGCAAGTCAGGCCGAAGCCCTCCACCATGTCGAAGTTACGGTCCTTCAGCTTGGTCCAGAGCGAAACCTTCAGGTCACCCACCGTCGTCGTGCAGCGATCGGAGGCGTACATCACAGTGGGCAGCGCCACGCACACGCCGAAGCAGGCGAAGGCGAGGAAAAAGAAGACGCTGATCGCTCCGCAGAGGCCGCACTTTCCGCGCACGAAGAGGTGCGCAAAGGAGAGAATCATGCCAATGCCGCCCGTCGCCGCACCAGCAATGGCCAGAATGAAGGAGGCCAGCCAGAAGGTTTCAATCTCCTTGCAGCCCATGTTCACGGCCTTGTCGGAGTACTTGAGTGTGCTCTTGGCATCGCCAATCGACACCGTCAAGTGCTGGAAGTAGTACTGGGTCTTTGTGAGCGAGTTGGACGAGTCCTTTGAGCGGTAGAGCGGGAAGATGTTCGCGCACACCGCCGCCGCGGTGAAAATGATGGCGAAGAGAAACACAACCACGCGGCAGCAGAACATTGTGAGTCTGTCTTTTGGGGGTTTGCGATCTAGTTCGGAAGTGCTTGTTGGTCTTGCTGTTGCTTTGTTGAACGGCAAGACTGGAGGCGAGGATGAAGCAAAAAGTCTGTTAACGAGAGAGAGAGAGAGAGAAGCTTAATTACTTGAAAAAGAAATAACGCAGATTGGAGGGAGCGGCGGCGAGGTGAAAAGAAGAGAAAGAGAGAATAGGAATGACGGCGCGTGACAAAAGTGACCCTGCAGGGCGGGAAAGAAAAAGAAGGAGGAGAGAGGGTGCGTCTGCATCGGCGAGTGGGAGGCGCCAGCGCAGCGACAGAGAGGTGTGAGACCGGGCTTGCAAAGCGGCGAGCGCCGCGCTTTTTCTGTTTGTGTACTTGGTGGCATGTGTGAGTTGATATTTGTCTCTGCAGACATCGGCTGTGGTGAACCAGAGACAACAACAAAAAAAAAAAGAGGCGTGGCTAGATGTGTGCACTTCACCACTAGTGTTCGTCGCATGTGGGAGAGCGGTGGGAGAGCGCAATCACCTACGAGAAGAGACGACGAATTTTCTTTTTCCGCATGTCACTGGCGTCCGCAGCGTGAGGAGGGGCACGCGTGGTGGAGGCAGTGGGGGCGGTGGGAGCGTCATCGCGTGCACTGTCCTGTGGGGCAGTCCACGTCTCGGCCACCTCTTCGGACTGGCGCGCGCGCTTCGCACGCGGCCCGTGCCCGGCACAGTCCGTGGCAGGTCCCGCTCCCGCGGCGGCACGGTGCGTCGTGGGCGGCGTGCGGCCGACAATATCGACCGGGCGCGCGGCGAAGATCAAATCGGCCGCATCACCGCGCGCCAGTCGCCGCAGCGCCTCGACGAGCGGCTCCACAGCGCGCATCGGCGGCGGCACCTCGAGGCTCGCGAAGCACCCCTGAAGTGTTGTCGCACTGGCGGCCCGCTCCGCTTCCCAATCGGGCAACGTGGTCCCAACCACGTCAGCGCGTGCCACGTCTGTCGTCGTGGTGGCGGTGTCAATGGGCTCCAGAAGTGGGCTGCGCTGGGCCACGTGCATCGCGGAGAGGTCTCGGTAGTTCTCGGCGAGAGACCCGACCGTGGCGACGACGCTCCGCTGCGTTTGGTGACACACATGCAGCAAGGCGTCCGACAGAGCCAAGAGACGCGCCTGCTGAGGCACGTAGATCATGTCGAAAAAGAACCGCTCCGCCCACCGCGGCGTGGCAGTCGTTGGGGAGACTGCGTAGCCGCAGGCCTCGCAGCCTTCGAGCGGAAGACACGCCACGCGCACGTTCAGCTCCACCGTGTAGCCGCGCAGCACACCCACATGGCTACGGAGGGTCAACCACCAAATTCCGCGACAGGGCTCAGGTTCAGTGCGCGCTGTCGCCGTCCTCGCAGCCAATCGCGGCTGCGAGCGGGTCGTGGACATTGCGGCTGTCTGTGCCGTCGCGCATTGTGAGACGCCCGCCTCGAGCGTCAAGCTCTCCGGTCCGTGGTCCTCCACCGCGCGGGCGACAGCGGCGAGCACGTCACGGTCCGGCAGCTGCACGGACGGATAGGCCGCCGCCAACGACGCCTGCAGCATCGCCACGGGCACGTGCGCCGTCCAAAACTGAGACGGGCATGGCGAGGCGAGGACAAGCCCCACGCCATCGCGCAGGTGGCAGGCCGCCTTCAAGGCGAGGCGCGTGTACGGGGCGGGTGTGGTGTGTGAGGTATCCGAGGTGGCGAGCTCAGGGACGGCATTCGCGCCGGCGGTCGAAAGCCGCGTGCGCGAGCGCTCGAGCAGCAGGCACTGCGGCGCGGGTTCATCGACCTTGTCCACCCTTGTCGTCTCAGCAGAGGAGAGGGGCACAGCTCGGTTGTGGGTGAGATCCATGTCCGTCCACGGCGCCCACAGAAGTTGCTCGCGCAAGGAAGCGGGATACGTGTAGAACGACATGAGAAAGGGAGGTGCAATGAGGGTGAGCTACTGGAAGCAAGGCAACAACAACAAAAAAAAAGAGGTCCCCCTAATCTGCAAGTCGTGGGTTGTGAACATGTGAGAGAACAGTGAGGTCAGAGGGATGGGGAAAGGGCAAATAGGAGGGGCTGTAAAGGGTCATAGATCTACACCGCCGCACGCGTGGCTGATTGTGTGTGTGTATAGACGTGCCTGCGTGTTTGTAGTTGCTATCTCTTATCTCGCATGTGCTGCTCAGTGTCATTCATTCACAGAGCAGGTCGCAGGTGTAGTGCGGCAATGTCAACGAAAGTCAATTTCGTGTTCACTACTTCTCATGGAGACAGAAATAACAATGCATTCGCTTGTATAGTGCAGACATATGTGTTGTTGTTTTGAGGTGTCTCTCTGTTATCTTTTTTATATACGGTCCGTTCTCCGTGGTGCACGCCACTGTGCCTCGCGCAGCACTGGTGCGCGCACTCTCCTTCTATCCTCTCACACACGCTAGGACACACTGGCGAGCATCTCCATCACCTTGGTGCCAAGACGCCCGTTCATGTGGTGCTCGGTGAGGAGCAGCCAGCTCGGCACCTTCCCGCGTCCACGGAGCTGGTTCAGCGCCTTGTGCGTGTGGCCGAGCAGACCGCGGTGACGCAGCGCCAGGCACTCGCGCATGTCCCCCAGCGAGCCATGCAGCGCCGTACGCGGGAGCGAAAAGTGCACGAGCATCTCTGGTGTGGTCCGCAGGTGCTGCGCCAAGGTGCGCATGTCGCGGGCATCCTGCAGCTGCGTGTCCGTCATCACCAGCACCTCCAGCTCGCCGCGCGTGAAGCCCTCGCAGGAGGTGCCGACGCGAACCAGAGCAGCACGACGATCGACGCCGCTGTCGCGCAAGAGACGTGAGACGTGCTCCTCGACAAACTGCTGCTCACGACGCGAGCCGGTGAAGACCACCACAACGGGGCCTTGCCAGGCCGAGGACGCCGGTGCCGCCGAGCTGGGAAATGCGTTGTTGTTGCTGCTGCTGCTGATGTTGTTCTGGTGGTGGCGAGTGTTGTCTCCGTCGTGAGGACCGGCCTCGTCTTGCGCATGCATGCGTACAGCAGACGAGTCCACGCTGGGCGGCGCTGGCAGTGGCGCCGGGCCTGATGCCGCTGTGGGATCGTCATAGGCGACGTGACTGCCTTGTGGTGCCGAGGGCGGCTGCAGGTAGCGGTGGGTGGGCAGCGCCGGGGCGGACGACGCGGGTGTGAGGGAAGAGGCCGACATCACATTCGCCATTGGCGGCCGCGATCGTGGCGCGCCTTCCTCGTCCATGGCAGCCGCCTCGGTCTGGCGTCCGTCCGCGCGGGCCATGAAGAACTCGAGCACCATCGACGCCAGCTGCACGGCCTTGGCAACGTCAATCTCCTCCATCGACACACGCTGCCCCGCGTCAGCGCCCGCGTCCGACACGGCCACGGCCTGCACATCAGCGTGCACGAGGTCCCACACAGTCTCATCGCGCTGCTCCCACACGACGAGGCGAGCGGCCGCGCTGCGCATCCGTGCCTCCTCGTCCTCGCCACCATCCTCATCCACGTCGCTGCCCGTATTGTGCGCGTAATGCGTCATGGTGCCGCCGCTGCTGCTCACATCGGGGAGAATTGTGTTGCGGACCAAATCCAGTGCCGGCGTCAACGAGCGGCCCAGGGTGAAGAGAAACTGGCAGTCCACGTCCATCGCGGCGCACAGCCGCATCCAGTACGTCGGGGGGAATGCCTCCAGCAGTGGGGGTTGTAGCCACTTCTCCAGATGTAGCACCGCGCACGTGCGCACCAGTTCGAGTCGCAGAGACTCGCAGTGGCCGTCGTTGGCCGCCGCCGCGCGCTGGAAGGCAGAGGCGGTGGTGACGAGCAGAGGGCAGCCCAGCCGCAGGTACGCGGGCAGCCAGCTCGGTGGCGCTGTCGGTGTTGATGGGGCTTTTTCTTCGGGGACGGACGTAGACCCAGTCGATTCCGTCGACTGGTGCGGCCGTTCTTCACGCGTGTGTGGTGTATGGACGGCCTCTGCCTCCCCCTTCTCGGCATCGTCGTCGTCACTGCGATGGCGGTGACGGCGCTCTGTGCGATCGCGTGGGCTGCGAGAGCGGTGGGGCGTGCGGTGGTGGCGACGGCGGCTGTGGCGGTGGTGCCGGTCGTCGTCTCCGCTGTCACGGTCTGTCGAGTCCCTCCGTGAGGTCGTGCGACGGTCCCGACGTTCACGCCGACGCCGCCTCCTACGGCTCTCCGAGCGCTCGCTAACCTCCGAGTCCCAGGAGCGAGAGCGTCGACGGCGACGGTGAGAGCGGTCCTCACGGGGCTGCGACTCGCGGCTGTCGTCGTCGCGGCTGTCCCGGCGGCGGTGATGGCGACGGCTCTTGCTGTGGTGCGCGCGGTGCGTCGGCGTGTCGACGGCGTCCTCCGTACGGGCTGCGTTGTCATCCGAACGCAGCGGCGGGAGGTCTGCCGCCGCGGACTCAATCACGTTGATCAAGCTGGCGATCCGCTCCGCCGAGTCCGCTTGCGCGGCGGCCTCCGCGGCGGCGGCGGCCTCGGCCCTCCAGCGTGCCTCCTCGCTCGCCTCGGCGTGGGCGGCCTCGCGCTCGAGGGCTTGCTTCTGCACGTCGGTCTGATAGGGCAGCACGTCCATGCCGTCGGGGCTGAGGGTGTAGAAGCGGAACGCGCCAGGGCCAAAGACCTCGGACAGCCATGTCGTCCATTCGCGCAGTTCGTGGAAGGACGGCACCAGCAGCACACCGCGGGGCAGCGACGTGCTCGACGACGGTGCTACCGCGGACGCCTCCTCCGCTCCCTCCGCTCCCTCCTCTCCCTCCTCTCCCTCCTCCTCCGCGTCGTGCTCGCCAGCATGGCCAGTCGAGTGCACAGGCGGACGACCCTCCGTCTGCTCGTGTGCACCATCGGCGCAGGACTGTCGTCTTTCCTTGCGGGGCCGGTGCGCTAGCTGCTTGGCGTCCTCCTCTGCGAGGTCGGTCGTGTAGGTGCGGAGCGCGTGCAGGCCGAGGCCCAGGCACGTGGCGAGGGATTTGCCACTCTGATGGGGTCCGCAGAGGAGCGTGTGGTGACCGAGCAGCAGGCTCGGCAGCCCCACCTGCTGAAGCGGCCGCAGCCATGCCGACTCGTCCAGATCCGTGGCACCGTGCGCAGCGGCGTCGTTCTTCGTGGACGATGGTGCCTCGTGCAAGCGCAGCACATCGCGGAGCTGTGCCGCCTTGGCGACCTCGTCGAACGAAAGCGGCGCCGCTGTGGGCGTGAAGCCACGACCACCACGACCACCACGACCACCGCCACGACCACCGCCGCGGCCGCCACGTGCGTCCCATCCTCCGCCACGTCGTCCGAGCTCGGCAAGACCAGTGCCGCCGTAGCGGGGCTGCAGCCGTTGCATCAGGCTCGCCTCCAACACCGACGGAAGACGCAGATCGCGCCAGTAAAAGATCGGGGGTGGGGGCAGCGACGTGTCGTCGGGGCCGAGCGCGTGGAAGCGAAGGCCGTGCAGCTCCGTGAAGGCCTGGAAAAAGGCGCGGCGAAGGCAGTGCTCAAGTGTGTAGCGGGGTGGAAGCCACGTCGTGCGGGTTGCCAACACGGTCGTCGCATCGTCCTCGGCATGCGCGGCACCAAAGACACCGCCAGCACCGTCCTCGCCGTCCTCGGCTGCCGCGGTGTCCCACGCGCCGAGTCGCTTCGCACGCTCGCGCTGTGGCACGAGGCCGAGCTCGCCGCCCGCCTCAATGACAAGATCCAGCAACGACGTCTTGGGCGTGTCGGAGGCTTCGAGAGCGGCGTCCGTGGCCGCCACATCGTCTGTGGACGAGCGGACAAAAGTGGGGAATACAAAGTCCATCGTCAGAGAGACAATGAAAAGTGAAAAGAGTGAGACGTGCACGCACACAGGCAATCCTCTGCACGTGTGTGGTATTGATTGGCTTACGCGGTGACAGAACTTTTGTGGTCACCCGTTCCCAAAGAGTGCTGAGACGGTCAGTACTCTTATCTGTTTTCTTTCGTGCTATTTTCCGTCAGTCAGGTTATTGTGCACACGCGGTCAAAAACAAAAAAAATCCGATGAAAGTTGAGGACAATGTGGAAGAAAGAGAGATGATGGAGTGATGATTGGTGCAGTGTGTGTTCGAGCAAGCGAGCAATCAAGAAAATCTGGGAACAAAAGCGTACGCGTTTGTGCCTTGGGGTGTATGACACCACCTTCCACAGATGACCGCCGCGTTGATCCTCATTGCACGAATAAGAATCACCCGGTGAGCATGAAGCCGCGATAAGGTAGCCAAAGCACTTGTCACACACAACAAGCAGTGGGCCTCTGACGCGCATCGTATTCGAACAAGGAGCGCATTTCGGGCTGTGTCTCCTCCTTCGTCATCGCCGAACGCAGCCGTAGAGGGTTGTTTTTATTGGCGTGCTTAGTTGTGTTCTCGGTTCGTATGTTTTTTGTTGGTAGACATGTTGATGATGTACGTGTGGTAAGTTGTGTGTGAGTCGTTGTCACCGACCCACCTACTAAGGCATAGAACGAAAAGAAAAAAAAACAGAAAAAGACCGGCAGAGAGAAAAACAGACCAAAAGGGAAGTGGCGATATAAAAAAAGCTGTCGAGCATCCCTCACCAAAAAAGAAAAGTCGATCTTTGAAACCTGTTCGTTCAATGCATACGCACACGTATACAAACACTCGGAACACGGAAGAAACGGAGAGGCTAAGGATCCTTGTTTGTTTGCTTTGTTTGATTGTTGTTGTTGTTGTTTTTTGGTTTTCCTACAGTATTCAGTCGCCTCTGCCACAATGCAGACGAACACGCGCGCAGAAAGCGTGAAAGAGAGAAGGCGACAAGAATGCGGACAGATGCACTCGCACGCGCACATCCTCACACGGTCCCCCCACGTGCCTAGGTTACTCCGGGGAACGCTGGAGGTTCGGGTGGGTCACGGCGGAGTGCAGCTTGACGCCGTCGTCCAGGGGGGTCTGATGGCGGTTGCTAATCAGCTTCAGGATTTCATCGCTGATCTCCTCGAGGGTGCCGGAGGCGAGGCTGATCTCACCGCGCTCAGGGTACTCAATGACCTGGAAGAGCAGCGGGGAGTCGTCAAACGGGCCGTCGTTGAACGTGACCGCGTTCATCAGCTCGCGGGTGAGGGCGTTGAAGGGGATGGACATGGTGTTCATGTCCTCCAGCACCTTGATGGCCATGCTGCGCGAGTGCTCGTACTTCTCGCCGCCGACACGGAGGATGTTAACAATATCGTTGCACGTGTTCGTGTCAAACGCATCCTTGACGCAGGTGTCCATGAAGTCCTTGTGCTTCTTCATCTCGGCCTCGACCTTGGCCTTCTCCACCTTCTGCTGGTCTAGAAAATCCTGCTTGAAGGCAGACAGGCCGCGCTTGAGGACATCCTTGATGTGAAAGGAGGACAGCTCCGCGTCCTTGTACGCGCGGTGCGCCGTGCGGATCGGGTACATGGTCTCCTCGTAGAAGGTGATGAGGCTCGTGACGTCCTTCCACTGGGTCTCCTGGAACTTCTTGAGCGCGCCAGGCACCGGCTTGGTCTTGCTCGCGTCCTTCTCGAAGCGAGCCTCGACCTGGTACTCGATGCGGCGGAAGTCAGGGGTCTCGGCCGTCACGGTCGCCGTCAGTGGCGCGTGGTGGCGACGGGCAAGATCCATCTGCGTCAGCACGACAATGCGCGGGTTCTCCATCTTAGAGAGAAGAGGGAGGGGCAGGTTGTGCGCATTGGCCACGTCATCGAGCGTGGCGGGCACACCGAGGCTCTTGTGGACGGCGGCAGGGGCAACGTTGTCGATGACGGCGGCGCTGTGCACACCGCGCGCGGCGGTCACGAGCGTCACGGTCGGCAGCAGGCACCGGCGGGCGGGAATGAAGCTGCGCATTAGGATGCTAGAAAAAGAAGATTGTCACAAACTTGAAACGGACTGTGTGTGTGTGCGTGTCAGTGGATGGTTCGCCTTACAAGAAGAGCACGCCTAATGTTGTTTTGTGTTTTTTTTTTGTGTGTGTGTTTGGCTGGTATGCTGCGATATCGTCCAGTTACTAGTGTTTTTTGATCGTGCGTACACGGTTGCTGTCCGTCCTACAATGGGGAAACTAACAGCGTTGCGAAGAGCGTGGAACGAGGGGCGGTGAGGAGAGTCAAGTGGGGTGTGTTATGTGTGTGCAGTTGAGACGTCCTTTTTTCTATCTGTGCGCATTGGGGAAAGCAGGAGTGCACGTTGTGATGTGAATGCTCCATGGAGGGGGGGGGAGAGTGACGCGTATGCGCATACTGTCGGAATGTCAGCGTGTGTTGTGTGTGGAGTTTTGTTCTCTTTCAAGTCTGAATAGTTTGGGCAATTTAGCATGTGTTGTTGTTGTTTTTTTCCGTTTGTTTGTTTTTAAGTGAACATCAACTTGTTCAGTGCGTTGCGGACAACAGAAACAACGAACAAAAAAAAACGTTTAAAAGCTTACTGTTTTGAGTAAAAAAAACAAAAAGAGGAGAGGAATCCCGGAAGGGCCCGAACGAAGCCGAAACGGAGACTGCCAACGCACGCACGTCAACGTGTTGTTTCGTACTGTGTTATTGTACTATTGATGTTTTCGTTGTTTACTCCATCGTCTTCACCTTGCCGCGGAACTCATCCAGCGTCTTGTAGCCCTTCTTGTCCATCACAGCCTTGAGCTCCGTGCAGAGGCGCGCGAAGATCTCGGGGCCCTCCTCGTGCAGGGCGGTGCCGACCTGCACCATGGACGCGCCCGCGAGCACGTGAAGGAAGGCGTCCTCGCCGGTGTACACACCACCGCAGCCAAAGACGAGCTTGTTCGGGCAGCGCCGGTAAAATGCGTTCACATTCGCGAGGGCCGTCGGAAGAATGTACTTGCCGCCGAGGCCACCGAATCCCTGCTTCGGGCGGATCGCGACCGTCTCCGTCTCCACATCAATCACCAGACCGTTGCCCACGCTGTTCACGCACGTGATGAAGTGCACGAGCGGGAAGTCGTTCAGCACATTCGCAGCGAGGTCGAAGTGGGCAATATCAAAGTACGGCGGCATCTTCACGCCAAAAGGCAGTCCGTAGGCCTTGGAGACAACGTCGAGGTACACGCGCATGGTGTCGTAGTCGTAGGCAATCTGCGGCTTGCCGGGCACGTTGGGGCAGGACAGGTTCAGCTCCAGCACGACGCCCTTGGACACGGCGATGGGCTTCAGCGCCTCGCACATGTTCTTGTTCTCCTCAGCCGACAGGCCCGACATGGACAAGAAGAGCGGCTTCTTGCTGTAGTCGTGCTGCGTAGCCGCGTACTCGCGATAGACCTCAAAGCCGAGGTTCGGCAGGCCCATCGAGTTGATGCTGCCCAGCGGCAGGTCCTTGTACCGCGGCTCGGGGTTGCCCTGGCGGAACGCGGCCGTGCAGCTCTTCGAGACCAGAGAGCCACTCGCCGAGGCGGTCATGGACTCGAGGTCCTCAATGGTGCTGCAGCACACGCCGGCTGCGTTCATGAAGGGGTTCTCAAACTGGCGATCCAGAATGCTGACATTAAGACTGGCCATCTTGTGATCGGGAGGAGGGAGAGGAAAGAAGAAAAAAAAAAGGAGCGAAATAGTAAACTGTTGCTAATGTGCGCTTATATGGGGGGGGGGGGGGGGGTATGTGAACGGGTGGTGTAGATGCCAGGAAGCGAGTCAAGGAAATAGCAAGAGCAAGGTGAGAGTAGGAGAGGGTAGTTGCGGTGACACATAGCGATGACGCGGAGAAGGATCAAGACGATTGTTGCAGCGGGCTAGTCATGCCGCGTTGCGCTGGATTTGAGGAGGTGAAAGCACAACAATGGATATGAGGTTCGTTCTTTTCTGTTTTCACGGGGTAGCTGCCGTATCGGGGATAGTTCCCATGTGCGGAAGGCAAGGACGGGGAGTTGCTTCTTGTGTTTGGGCGGAGAGAGTTGTTATTGCGAGATTCAATTGTTCAAGACAACGGCCAGAGGAACAAAGAAATGTGACTTGTTCCCTCCATTGTTTCCCTCATCGTTGCGGGTTTCACAGCGAAGAAAAAAAAAATATGGAAGCCACTTGCGTCGACGAAAATATCTATTCGAACATGAACACACGCACATAGCAAAAAGGGGTCAAGAAACAAAAACTTATGAACAAAGAGAGGGAGAGAGGAGGGGAGTTCCTGCTGGTGGTGATAAAAAAGGAGAAGAAAAGAAAAACGTGTTTAAAGCGTGTTCACTGCTGCAGTTTCTCGCGATCCAACGATGCGCAATAAAACGAAAAGACGTGAAGGTGCTTTAAAAGAAGGAAAAAGAGAGGGGTGAAAAATAATTACGACAACCAATATGTCGTGTGTGTTTTCCCTTTTGAGAGAAAACTTTACCACAGTTCTCACGTGTTACTGGTATCTGTGTTTCTTTTTTGTTGTTGTTTTCAATGTTCCGGTTTGAGGAAGAACAGTTACTAGTGCTTCCCGAGTGCTGGTGGGATCAACTTCCCATCAGATGCCGAAAAGAGCGGGGAGATGCGGAAAGAAAGAGCAAAAAAAAAAAGAACAAGATTCTGAAAGAAACGGCAGGCTTGAGTGAGTAGATAGGTGGCTTACGTCAAGCACGTTGTCCTGTACTACATGGCCCAGACCAGTTCGTTTCTCTTCAGCGGAATAAAAAAAGAGAAAAAAAGGTGAGAAGTGAAAATCACTTTTAAAAAATTCTCCAAACGAAGATTGGTGGTTGTGTGTTAAGCGTTTCGTGTTGTTTGAGTGTTTGTTTGAGGTTTATTTTTGGGGGTTCTGGTTGTTCGTTTTCTTTAAAGGGGTGGTGCGTGGTGTCTTTTCATGTGGTTGAGTTCATTCCCTTTCTTGCTCCTGACTGTCTGTGCGTGTGAGTGTGTGAGTGTGTGTGGATGTGCCCTCGTGAAACAATGTTTGTGCATGTGCTTTGTGGGTCTGGGGAGCAACTGGTTTCTTTGCGATTTGTTGTTGTTCCGGTTCTATAGCAGACTGGCACGCAAAAGACACACGCAAGTTAATAACAAAGACGATGAGCAACGACATAAACACACAAATGCGTGCAACAGAGGAGTCACAAGGAAGGAGGAGGGACACCACTGCGGAGAGTGGAGGAGTACCGTGCAGGGCACGAGAACAGCAACAAAGGAAGGAAAAAAAAAACGACCGTGAAGAATAGGACTTTCAGAGGCACGTACACGAATGTGCCTGTGTGTGCCTGTGTGTGTGCTTTACTGAGGGGCAAGGACGCTGTACAAGATGGCCATGCGCATGTACATGCCATACTCCATCTGGCGGAAGTACGCGGCGCGCGGGTCCTCGTCAATGTCAGTGCTAAGCTCATCCACGCGAGGCAGGGGGTGCATGACGATCATCTTGTTCTTGGCCGCGGACAGGCGCTTCTTGTCCACGAGAAGGCCCTCCTTGGCCTCGTTGAAGGACGCCAGCGCGGCCGCGTCGTCCTTGGCGGAGGCGAGGAAGCGCTCCTTCTGCAGGCGTGTGGCGTACAGCACATCGCACTCCGCCACAATCGCATCGGTCAGCGCGGACACGAGCTCAATCTCAATCTTACGCTCCACCACGTCGTCGTTGACGGCCTTGAGGATGTCATCGGGCATCTGCAGGCAGTCCGGGGCCACGAGGAAGAACTTGCGGACGTTGAAGTTGTGGGTG
This sequence comes from Wallacemonas sp. Wsd, assembly GCA_030849645.1. Lineage (NCBI taxonomy): Eukaryota > Euglenozoa > Kinetoplastea > Trypanosomatida > Trypanosomatidae > Wallacemonas > Wallacemonas sp. Wsd. The sequence goes on along the minus strand of JASANQ010001270.1, from coordinate 48,160 downwards.
AGGAGCTTCAGCAGCGAGTGCACGGTGCGACCCATCTTGAGGTCGCCAATCAGAGCAATCGTCAGCCCATCCACGGTGCCGAGCTCGGCGGTCATGGTGAGCGTGTCGAGCAGCGCCTGCGACGGGTGCTCGCCGGAGCCGTTACCTGCGTTGATGACGGGATGGCGCGCGGCCTTGTCGGCGACCGCGAGGGCCTCAACCTGCGGGTGGCGCATCACCAGCACGTCGCTGTAGCTATCGAGGGTGCGCACCGTATCCGACAACGTCTCGCCCTTGTTCACCGAGGACGACTCCACCTTGAAGTTGACGACCTGGCCGCCGAGACGCAGCATGGCGGCGCAGAAGCTGGTGAAGGTGCGGGAGGAGTCCTCGAAGAACATGGGCGTCATGACGCGGCCCTGGAGCAGGGTCAGCGGCACGCCGGACTGGACGGCGGACTTGAGGGAGAGCGAGAGCTCAATGAGGCCATCGATGTCCGCGCGACTGAACTGCGCCGCACCGGTCACGGACTTGCCGCGGAGGGAGGCCACAGGGACGAAAGAAGCGGACATTTCCTTGTGGGTGTGGTGGTGTTTGTTTGGTGTTGGCTTCTTTGATTTCCAGAACGGGTAGAGATGAAGCTTGCTTCTTTTTTAAAGAGAGACGGAACTAGAAAACGACAATTGGAGCACGGGGATGTTAAGAACGAGCTATATGAGAAGGGGAAAAGCGGAAGAAACAAATGCGACAAAAAGGAGGAGGAGGGTTATTTGAGAAAGTGATCGATGACACGTTTCACAGAGAAACTGTGCGCGATCGCACTCCGATTGAAAGGAAAGAGCGTGGATGTGTAACTCGGTGTCTCTATGGGCTTCCTTCAGCGGCTGATCGGTAGGCGGTATGCAAACACACACCTTTGACACAACCCGCTGGTGCTGAACGTGGCGGAGTTCCTGTTTTCGCTATTCAGTGAAGTACAACGTTTTAGTACGACACGTCCCTTCTTTTTTTTCTTTCTCTTGTCTTGTCTTGTCGGATTGATTTTATGGTTCTGTTGTTTGGAAAAGAGAAGGCACAGTCCTCGCCCAATTGGGGTCTGAGTGACTGCGGGGAGACACCCTCCCACCCCTCGTTCACCACCCTCTCTGCCCTTTTGAACCCTCGACGTCTCATTTGTCGTTTAATTGGTGTGAACCATAAAGGACGAGAGCGAAAAAGGGGCGGGGGAGAATAACAACCGAGACAGAGGAAAAAAAAACAAGAGCACACAAGACGCACACAAGACGCACACACAAAACACCCGCTCCGACTGAATCGGTGTAGTTGTCTTGCGGTTCGTGATGCGCTCTTTTTGTTCTTTTTTTCTTTCATCTGTGGTACACAAAGTGCCAGACGCAATCAACCTGCGCAGGCGCGTGTACAAGTTTATGATTATATGCGTTCTTTCGCGTCCGTGCGCGGACAACACGCCAACAACGTGGGGCGAAACACACACAGAAAACAGACGCAGACAAAAAAAAAGGAAAGAAACGAACACAACCTGAAGCACAAACAAAGAAAGGGGGAAAAGAGAGCCAATAAAACCAAAAATAAAGTGGACAAAAAGAATTTTGTGGAGGAGGGAAATGACAGCATGCACAGAATGCGAAGTTCGCACTCACGTGTTTCGTTGGCATCCTCTTATCTGCGAGTTAAACTTAGACATGGCGGTGTCTTGTTAATGGTTTTTTTGTTGTTATTGTTGTTGCAATTGTTGAATGCCTTTGTGATTTCTCCCATTTCTTTTTTTTTCTCCCCGATTGTCGGCGTTGTCTGTTAAAATGCCGCCTTTTTCGTGTGTGCTTTTTACAGCTTGCTGGGGCTCCACTGGCCAAGGAACTGCTTCACGCGCTGCATCTGGTCCTCCGAAATGGCGTTGGAGGCGCGCCACATGGGGAGCAGGTCATACAGGCCCACGACGGCCTCAAAGTCGTAGCCGAGGTTGTTCAAGAACGCCTTGGCACCCATCTCGCGATCGACGAGCACGACGATGGAGACAATCTCGAGGCCGGCAGCCTTGAGCTTGTCAATGGCCTCGACCTTGGTCTCGCCGGTGGACACGAGATCGTCAATGATGACGACGCGGTCGCCCTTCTTGTACTCGCCCTCAATGGCGGCCTTGGTGCCGTAGGCCTTGGCCTCGCGGCGCGGGTAGATGAGCGGCACGTTCATCTCGTTGGAGATGGCGCTGGCGATGGGCAGGGCGGCGTAAGGGAGGCCGACGATGCGGTCGAACTTGTAGCGGCGCAGCACGCGGGCGTACTCGCGCGCGACGAGGCGCATAATGTCGGGGTACGTCACCAGACGGCGGAGATCAATGTAGATGGGCGACTTCTTGCCCGACTTGAGTGTGAATTCGCCGAAGCGCACGCAGTGGGACGCGACGAGCGCGGCCGCGAGCTCAGGGGAGGCGCCCTTCGCGAAGCGAATGCTGTTGATCTCCTCGCACAGCTTCTTGGCGGCCTCGCGCGGGTTGGCGGCGCCGGCGATGGCGCGCGACACGTTGATGAGCATGCCGTTTCCGTCCGCGCGGAGGCCAGCGGCGAGGGAGTCCTTGAGGCTGCCCCCCTGAGCACCGATGCCAGGGACGAGGAACCACAGCGTGGGCGCGCGCGCACGCACGCGAGCGAGGGCGACGGGGTCCGTGGCACCGACCACGAGGCCAACGTTCTTGTTGCGGCCCCACGTGCCCTCCGCGCGCTCGGCGACGGCCTCGTAGAGGAACTTGTCGTCCACGCGCAGGCACTGCAGGTCGTTGCTGCCCTTGTTCGACGTCTTGCACAGCACAAACACACCGCGGTCGGCGTACTTGAGGAACGAGGCGAGGGAGTCACCGCCCATGTACGGCGAGGCAGTGATGGCATGGGCCTTGAGGTGCTCGAAGGCGGACGTGGCGTAGGCATCCGCGGTATCGGCAATATCGCCGCGCTTGGCATCCAGGACGACGGGGATGTTCGCGGGCACGTGCGCAATCACCTCGGCGAGGACGTTCCAGCCCTTGGCGCCAAAAAATTCAAAGAACGCCGCGTTGGGCTTGTAGGCGGCCGCGTAGTCCTTGGTCTCGTCAATGAGCTTCTTGCACTCGACCAGCGCGTCCTCAGCGGTCTTCGCGCGGGGGTCAAGGCCCACGCACAGGAGGGTGGTCTTGGCGCGCTCGTTAAGGAGGTCAAAAAAGGTCTTGGACATGATGAAGATGATGGCGCTTCCACCGAAGGGAAAAAAAAAGAAAGAAAGAGAAAAGAGACGGAACAAGAGAGAAGTATCAACGGATAGTGTGAGAGACTTGGGAGGTTTGGCAGGGGAGAGAGACAGAGAGAGGGAGATAAAGACGGAGAAGAGAGGCCTACACAGTCCGTACCTTTGTTTTCTTTTCGCAATGAATCGACAAGGCTAGCGTGAGATGAGGTGCGTGGCGACAAAAACGCCGCGTTCGCAGTTCTGTTTTCTGTCGTTACCGATCTTGATTCTCCGCACGAAGAGACAGCGCTGAAGATTGCCTGATGGACGAGGCGCTACCACAACAACACTTCGCTCACACAGAAGAAAGGTGCCGCTGAGTTGACACGTTTGATGGTGTATTATTAGTATTATTTTTTTCTGTTCAAGATGAAACAAGAACAAAAGAGAGGAAGAAAAACAAAAAAAACAAGTATCTATGAAGTGACTGACGTGAGCCTGTCGAATCGATGAAGAACAGAAAGGTTCATTTGGGTACTTCCATGTGTGGAGTGGATGGTGAAGCACAGACACACACACACACACACACGCTTCACTCAGGTGTCACGCTGCTTAGTGGCGCTCACCGCGGAGACGCTGGGCGAGCTGCACGTCCTTGGGCTGGATCGTCACGCGCTTGGCGTGGATGCAGGCGAGGTTGGTGTCAGCGAGAACGGACACCACGTACGCCTCCGTGGCCTCCTGCACGGCGAGCAGAGCGGAGCTCTGGAAGCGGAGACCCTCCTTCTGGGCGCCGGAGATCTCGCGGACCAGGCGCTGGAAGGGAGCACGCTGGATCAGCATCTCCGTGGACTTCTGGTAGCGCTTGATCTCACGGATCGCCACGGTGCCGGGGCGCCAGCGGCGCTGGGCGTTCTTCATGCCGGACGCGGACTTGGGAGCCTTCTTGCTCTTCTTGGTGGTCACGGTGCTCTTGGAGCGGGCGGTTTCCTTGGTGCGGGACATGGTTGAGAGAGAGAGAGAGTGGGGTGGGTAGCGGAGTGGTAAACTCGAAGGTGGAAGCTGTGGGCACGTGAAAACGAAAAAAAACGAAAGAGTGGAACAAAAAAAAGTTGGAAAAGGTCGAGAAGGATGGGGAAAAGGGAAAGGTGGGAGCGAATGGTTCGTGTTGATCACATGTGCAGTTGTCGTTTTTGCTGGTAGTGGAAGGGAAAAGGCGCCATATTACATGTGCATCAACCGGTCAAGTTTAGCCACGAACAAGGTGGCAAACGGAGAAGCACGCACACAGATTCCCCATACCCATGTTTTTTTTTTCGTTTTCAGAATTAGGAGTGAGACCGCATTAATGTTCCGGCTTCGCTGTGATGAAAATGAAACAGCAGATGAATACGGATACCACAACGAGGTGGGAGTTATCACGGCGTGCTTAGTCTATCAACCTGACTGGCCGCAGAAAAAAAAGAGAAAAAGAAAAGAGAGAGTCAAGAGCGAGCATTGCTTTGTTACGGCACAATGACCGCGCAGACATGTCTCTCTCGCTCATTTCTTTTTTTTATTTATTTCTGTTGGTTCTTTATTCGTTCTTTCCCTCGCACATGCACCACCTTCGCCAAGTGGCACGATGTGCGTTTATGAGATAGTATCGTTTGGGTGCGTGTTACGTTTTCATTCAGTGGTTATTATGATATATACTTTTTCGCTTTCTTTTCGAGACTAAGGACAGGCTGAAAGCGTGAGTGCCTTTTGCTTTTTTTGTGTGTGTTTTGTTTTCAGGTTGCCCACCTATATATATTTGGTGCTGTGAGGTGATCACTGCGGGGGCACAAACTTGGCGGTGAGCTTCCAGCCCTGGTACGGGGACCACTTGCACTTGGAGTGCAGCGCCGTCTCGTCGACCTGCCACTCGCAGTCTGTGTCAAACGTGGTCGCGAGCGTGTCTGCGAGGCCCAGACGGAAGATGCGGTTCGGGTTGGTGTGGAACAGCTCCACGAGGCGCGACAGGCTCGGCTTCACCGAGTTGCACTCCGGACGAAGGCGCTCCGGGCAGGCCGAGGTCGGGTGCGGCCAGCGTCCGTGTGTCACCACCGTCAGCAGCAGCGGCACGACGACCTCAATCGATGGCATGCCGCTCGGCGGCTGCACATTGGTGCCCTCCGGCGCGGCGGCCTCCTTCTCCTCGAGCGTGTGCGGGGCGTGATCTGTGCCGATGCAATCGATCGTGCCATCAACAAGACCGGCCCAGAGCGCGTCGCGGTGATCGACGGGGCGGATAGGCGGATTGACCTTCACACGCGCCCCGCTGCCGCAGCAGCAGCTGTAGTCCTCGTCCGCGGTCAGGAACAGGTGGTGCGGCGTGGTCTCGCACGTCAGGCGCAGCGCCGGGTCCGCACGGCGTGCCTCGCGCACAAGGTCGAGTCCACCACGCGTGGAAAGGTGCGCAATGTGCAGCGGCGTGCCGTGCGTTTTGGCGAGTTCAATCGCCCCCGCAATAGACGCCACCTCCGACTCGGCAGGGCGGCGCAGCGAGTGCGAGGAGGGCCCCGTGTACGGGTGCTTCTCCGCGGCCTCATTGTTGATCTCCGCCTGCTCGCAGTGAGCCACGAGCGGAATGTCGAGACGACCGCACAGGACAAACGCGGCGACAGTGGTGCTGGCACTGGACTTGAGGTTGCCGGTCGAGTTGTCGAGGTACAGCTTCAGGCCACAGCAGCGTGCCTTGAGTGCCGCGTGGGCGGGGTCGGTCCAGAGCGCCTCCAGCTCCACCAGGTGCTTCTCCGCGGTCGCACCAAAGAAGAAGAACATCTTCACGTGCGCGTTGGCCGTCGCGTCGCTGCGGGCGATCTTGTCGGCGAGGGCGGCGATGGACTGCGTGGGGGGCATCGTGTTGGGCATGTCGCACACGGCGGACAGACCACCAAAGTAGGCCGCCTCGCTCTCGGAGCGCATGTCGGCCTTGGTCTCCAGGCCGGGCTCACGGAAGTGCACGTGGCAGTCAATGAGCTGCGGAAGCGTCAGCAGCTTGCCCTCGGTACGGTATGTGGCCATGGTAGAGGTTGGGTAGGTGTGATTGCGCTTGTGTGTGGTTATGTGGATCGACGATAATGTGTCTGTCTTTTTTTCTTTCTGGTTATTGTTGTTGGTGGTGGTGTTGTTTTGAATGTGGTTGCATTCGTAGACAAGGACAGACATGGGTGGGGAGGAGGTAGTCGGTGATGGCAAGTATGATTGAGCTCCATCCATCTATTCGTCGTGTGGTCCGTGACGAGTACGACATGTACTAGCACATATGCTCACCTGGTGCCGGTGAGGGTGTCGTCTTTTCCCAGTCCTTGTGGGGTATGGGAGAGAGAAAATACCACTCACGCAGGGGTGAACGTGCGGCCTCAGGCAAGCGCAGAGGAGAGATGAACCATACTTTTTCCAACGTAGGCAGAGCCAGGAGGAATTATTCAGTGATCTTGTGCACGTGCATCGAGCCTCTCACCTTTTTTTTTCTTTTTCATCAACTTTTTTGGGGGAGGATGCGACACCGTAGATTTTTCACGAGGTGATTTATTCTGTACTGCGGTGCAGCACTCGGGGGGGGGGGGGGGGATTCAACGGAGAAAAAGTGCACACTTCATGTCGCTGTTCTGTTCGAGTGCGTGGTCAGCGGCCCAAGCCTGTCAGAACGTGCAACACAGAGCGTTTTCACACTTTGTCTCCTGTATACCCTCTTTCCTCATTTTTCTCGTTTTAATTACCTTTCTATGTTACGTGTGTGTTTGAAGTTTATCTGCTGTTCAATAACGCAGACAGGTGCGAATCATTAGGTTGGGTTATAGGTGGCTGAAAACAAATAAAAAATCACCAAGAAGAAATCACAAAAACGAACACCACAAGGCGAGGTGCCAGTCGCAGCGCAATTCAATTTCAGACAGCCATAACAGCAACGAACAGCAACGAACAGCAAATAAAATAACAGCAGTTCAAAAACAGCAAACGCAAAAGGAAAAAAAAAGAGAGGCAAAAGGAAAGCAATGGAAGCCAAGATAGTGTATCTACCGTTTCAACGCTATTGCTTATCACGTACTTGCCCTTCCTCCACCAAGCACTCCTGCTTTCCTGTTGCGCTGTTGTTGTTTTTTGATTGCTGTTCTTTTGTGTTTTACCACTGCACATCGCTGAACGAGCCGTTGCCCGGCTGGAACACATCCTCAATCTCCTCCTGCGTGACCAGCTTCTTGCCGAAGCGGCGGTCCGAGCCGTTGCCTGCCTGCGAGAGCTTCAGGAAGATCATCTCGCCCTGGTGCAGCTCAAGCTCCACCACGCCAGTCACGTCCGCGGCGAGGAAGCGCACGGCCTCAATCGCAGACTGCGTGTGCTTCTCCGAGAAGCGGTTGATGGCGATGTTCTCCGTCACGTGGCTCGAGTAGGCCTTGAAGAGGGCCATGGTCGTGTCGTCGAAGCAGACCTCGTAGAGGTACTCCAGACCCTGCGCGAGCAGAGCCATACCAGGGGCCTCGAACATGGCGCCGTCCGCCGTCGTGTAGACACCGACGCCGCAGCGGCCGGCGATCTCGTTCGCCATTTGCAGGGCGAGCAGCGGCGACACTTCGGTGCCGTTGATGTTCACACAGCGGCCAGCGGTGTACGTGAGGGACACAAACTCTGGCGTCTCGCTGCACTCGGCGATGGGCTTCACCATGGTCGGCGCGGGCAGGCTCTCCACGCTGTCACAGTAGTACGTGTTGCCGCAGATGGAGTTGTGCACGTGCGAGTCCGACTTGGCCGTGGCCTTGATGCCGCGCTTGCGCAGGAACGTCAGCTGCTCAGCCTCAGAGACAAAGTCCTCCATGAGGCGCGTGTCGCGCCAGGCGTTGTACACACCCATGCTCGGCACGTACGTCTGCACGTACTTCTCGAAGCCGTGCTCCTTCTTGCTCTGCTTGGAGCTCTGCGCCACGACGGTCATGTGGCGGTCGCGCATGGCGACGAGCAGGTACTTGCCGAAGATGTGCCAGCTGAGCTTGGACAGATGCCAGTTGTGCTGGTCGTTGACGGACTGGCACATGATGAGGTCAAACGCGCCGGACGCAATCTCCGAGCGCAGGTCGACGACCTGCACGGGCACGTTGAATCCCTTGAAGGCGGCCTCAAACATGTCAATGTCCGAGCCGCCGAGGAAGGCGTGGAAGCAGGTGAGGTCAAGGCCCTCCTGGTGCAGGCGCAGCGCGAGCAGCTTGCTGCTGTTGTTGTTGGTGATCATGAGGCCGACCTTGTGGCGGCGCAGCATGGCGCAGTTGTTGTTCTCGATCTTGTGGTAAATCTTGGGCACGTAGTGACGGAAGGACTCAATCTCCATCTTTGCCGGGGCCACCTCCATGGACTCGCAGAGCAGCTTCACAATGTTCGGCTCTGTCAGCAGCGGCAGGTTGAAGTCGACGGCCAGGCGGCGCACCCAGTAGTCGGCTGGGGCGGTCTCGCGCGTGCAGCGGCGCAGGACAAAGTCGCGCTTCTTGTCGCGGATCTGGATGACAAGGTCGAACTTGTCCTTGGCCATCACCGCCTTCTCGTACTCGGCGTCGTCGGGGGTCGCCACCTCATCGCGCTGCGACAGCACCATGTGCGGGATGCCGTACTCGCCGAGCACGGGCGCGGTCGCGGTGGAGGTGTAGATCTTCAGGCCGCGAGACACCATCTTCACCAGGTACGGGCAGAGCGCCTCAGCCTGCTCGGCCTCGTCGCAGCTGACAAACACACCCTTGGACGGCAGGCGGAAGCCCTGGCAGAGCATCGCCTTGAGGAACACCTCGTGCTTGTCGCGGCCAAAGACGCCAATCTCGCCGGTGGAGGCCATCTCGACGCCCAGGATCGGGTCCGCGCCGCCCAGGCGGTTGAAGCTAAACATGGAGGCCTTGCAGCCAATGTGGGTCATCTTCGCACGCTTGATCGGCACGAGGCTCTGCTCGCTGCTCGCCAAGAACGCGGACACCATCACCGCCGGGAAGGAAATACCGAGGGTCTTGGAGACGAACGGCACGGAGCGGGAGCTGCGCACGTTGGCCTCAATCACGCGGAGCTGGCCCTCCTTGGTGAGGAGGAACTGGATGTTCATCGGGCCAATCACATCCAGGCGCTCGGCGATGCGTGTGACCGAGTCGTAGATCTTCTTCATTGTGTCCTTGTCCGTGTTCTGCGGAGGCAGGAACATGGTCGCGTCACCAGAGTGCACGCCGGCGTTCTCCACGTGCTCACAGATCGCGTAGCACAGCACGCGGCCGTGGTGGGCCACCACGTCGACGTCGTACTCCATCGCGCCCTCAAAGTACTTGCTCACCACCACCGGGTGCTCGCCAGAGACGAGGCTGGCCTCCTTGAGGTAGCGCTGCACGTCCTCCTTGTTGGCGATGACGGCCATGGCGGAGCCGCTCAGCACGTAGCTCGGGCGGACCAGCGTGGGGTAGCCGACCTTGTCGCAGAACTCCAGCACCTGCTCGAGCGAGGTCGCGGAGACCCACTCCGGCTGCGGCACCTCGAGCTCATCGCACATGGACGAGAACTTGTTACGGTCCTCCGCGCGATCAATGTTCGACGGGTCGGTGCCGAGGATGGGCAGGCCGTGGTTCTTGAGGCTGAGGGCCATGTTCTGCACAATCTGGCCGCCGAGCGAGATGATCACACCGCGGCAGCGCTCCTTGGTCAGCACGTCGAGCACCACCTCCTCGGAGACCTCGTCAAAGTACAGGCGATCGCACTCGTCGTAGTCGGTCGAGACAGTCTCCGGGTTGTAGTTGATCATGATGACCTTGTTACCGAGGCGACGCAGCTCCTTCGCCACGAGCACGCCACCGTAGTCGAACTCCACGCTGTTGCCGATGCGGTAGACACCGCAGCCCAGCACGGCGTACATGCGGTCCGTGAAGGGCACGTCGTCATACTGTGCATTGTACGTGGTGTACAGGTAGCAGCACTGCGCGGCCGGGTACTCGCCGGCGACGGTGTCGATCTGCTTGACGAACGGCATCACGTTCAGCTCCTTGCGGCGCGCGCGGATGGTGTCGGCGGTGCTGTGCAGGTGCTTCGCGATCTGAATATCGCTGAAGCCGTGGCTCTTCAAGGCGAGCATGTACTCCTTGGGGATCTGCGAGACGGGCTTGTCGACGAACTGGCGAATCATGTCCTGCTGCAGCTTGGCGATCTTCTCGAGCTTGTACAGGAAGAAGCGGGTGATCTTCGTGATCTCGTGGATCTCCTCGACGGTGTGGCCGCGCTGGAAGGCGCGGGCGAGGGCGTGGATGCGATAGGGGGTCGGGTGGCTCAGGTGGCGCATGTAGTCCCAGTTCTCGTCCTCGAAGCGCTTGGGGACGTCGAAGCCCGTGTTGCCGGGGTCGACCATGCGGACGGCCTTCTGGATGGCCTCCTCAAAGGTGCGGCCAATGGACATGACCTCGCCGACGCTCTTCATCATACTGCCGATCTCCTCACTGACCATGTTGAACTTGTTCAGATCCCAGCGCGGGGCCTTGACGACAATGTAGTCGAGCGACGGCTCGAAGCAGGCCATGGTGGTCTTGGTGACGCCGTTGGTGATCTCGAACAGACCCTTGCCGAGGGCCACTTTGGTGGCGACGTGGGCGAGCGGGTAGCCGGTAGCCTTGGAGGCCAGCGCGGACGAGCGCGACAGGCGTGCGTTGACCTCAATCACCACGTACTGGTGCGAGTAGGGATTCAGACCGTACTGAATGTTGCACTCGCCGACGATGCCGAGATGGCGAATGATCTTGATCGACGCGCTACGGAGCATGTGGTACTCGTCGTTGGTGAGGGTCTGCGAGGGGGCGACGACGATGGACTCGCCGGTGTGGATGCCCATGGGGTCGAAGTTCTCCATGTTGCACACGGTGATGCAGTTGTCGTAGATGTCGCGCACCACCTCGTACTCAATCTCCTTCCAGCCGGCCACACTCTGCTCGAGCAGCACCTGCGGGGACGTAGCCAGCGCCACCTCGACCTTCTTGCGCAGTTCCTCGTCGTTGTGGACAATGCCGCTGCCCTGACCGCCGAGGCAGAAGGCCGCACGGACCATCATGGGGAAGCCAATGGACTCCTTCGCCTCCATCGCCTCGGCCACGGACACGACGGCCGCCGACTTGGCGACCTGCTCGTTGATCTGCAGCAGCGTGTCGCGGAAGAGCTCGCGATCCTCGGTGACGTCGATCACGGAGACGGGCGTGCCGAGGACTTGCACGTTGTACTTGCGCAGAATGCCGGCGCGCTCGAGGGCGAGACCGCAGTTGAGCGCGGTCTGGCCGCCCCAGCCCAGCATGATGCCGTCCGGGCGCTCCTTCTCAATGACCGTCTCGACCGCCTCGACGCTCAGGGGCACAAAGTAGACGTGGTCTGCCATCTCGTCGTCGGTCTGCACGGTGGCAATGTTGGGGTTGATGAGAACCGTCTCGATGCCCTCCTCGCGGAGAGACTTGAGGCACTGCGAGCCGCTGTAGTCGAACTCACCGGCCTGCGCAATGACGATACCACCCGCACCGAGCACGAGCACCTTCTTGGGGTTGAACTTCATGGACTCGCGCACCTTGGACGCACGCACGCGCTGGATGTACTCGCCAAACAGGTACTCCGTGTCCTGGGGACCGCAGCGGCCCTCGGGGTGGAACTGGACGCTGCAGAACGGCTTCGTCTTGTGCCAGAGACCCTCGTTGCTCTTGTCGTTCGGGTTCGTGAAGTACTCGACCCAGTCGGCGGACATGGAGGCAAAGTCGACGGCGAAACCGTGATTCTGCGTGGTGATCACGACCTTGGCGTCGAGGTTGCACTTGCAGGGCTGGTTCTGGCCACGGTGGCCGTACTTCATCTTGTACGTGGTACCGCCGGCCGCGAGGCAGAGCATCTGGTTGCCCATGCAAATACCGAAGATGGGCTTCTCCTGCTGCAGGGCCCAGCGCACGTTGCGAATCGTGGCCGTGCACATCTGCGGGTTGCCGGGGCCGTTGGTGATGAAGAGACCATCGTAGGCCTCCGTGGTGATGTCCCAGTCGTGCGGCACAACCACCAACGTCACGTCGTAGCGGAGCAGGCAGCGCAGCGTGTTCAGCTTGACACCCATGTCGATGACGAGGATGGTCATGGAGCCGTGGCCGTACGTGACACGCGTCTTGGTCGAGACCTCAGCGACGAGGTTGCGGGTGTTGGGGTCCGCAAAGGGCACGTCGTTGTTCGCCACAACGAGCTTGCCGAGGGCCGTACCCATCTCACGCAGGCGCAGCACAATGCTGCGGGTGTCCACCATCATCATACCAGGGATCTTGTTCTTGCGGAGCCAGTCGCTGAGGCTCTCGTAGAGCTCCCAGTGATCGGGCTTGTCACAGTACTCCTGGACAACGACAGCGCTGACGTGGATCTTGCCGTTCATGCTCTCAAAGTACTTGGTCATGCCGAAGCAGTCCTCCTCGATGGGGGGAACGCCGTAGTTGCCGACCATGGGCGACGTCAGCACCAAGATTTGGCCCTGGTAGGACGGGTCAGTCAGGCTCTCCGGGTAGCCGACCATGCCGGTGGCGAACACGACCTCGCCGGCCACGCTCTCCTCGTGGCCAAACGAGTAGCCGTGGAAACGCTCACCGCCGTGGAGGACGAGTTCAGTCTTGACGCGGTGCTCCATGATGAGTGTAAAGCTGTTGTTTGTTTGTTTGTTTATCGGTTATAATTCTTTTTAGTTTGTTTTTTCTGCGGAAAGTGGGTGTCAGAAAAAAAAGGAATGCAGGCGAATCACGAGAGGGCGAGACGCTTTGTTTTCTTTTTTTTGTGTGTGTGTGTTTTAGTCTGGTGTTTTGTTTATTTTTGGAGTGCGTGTTCGGGTTATGTACGAGTGGTTTTTTTTTTTTTTACAGAGTCTTTTTTTCTGATTTACTGATTCCCGGTGGTCTGTTTGTCCGTGAAATCTTGAAAAGAGAAAACAAAAAGGGAGGCTTTGATAAAACAATGACTGTTTCTATGAACGGATAGTTGTTGTTGTTTCCTGTGGGTTTCTTGTCCGCGAAAGAAAGATTTAGTTTGAAATGTCTCTTCCTATGCAACGAGTATGTGGAGGGCTAACAATCAACGCGTTAGCTTTCCTGTGCAAAAGGTGGAGAGAGAGAGAGACTTTGTTAAAAGTGAAAAATAAGAAAAACAGGTATTAGACGTAGGTAAAGTAGAAAGTAGGCAAATCGCAATCAACTGCTTTCGAGGTTAGAGACTCTTATCTTCTTGCTGAGGGAAAACAAGTGAATAAAACGCTGTCGTGTGGGAGATGACGAAACTGAGCTACTTAGCTTGAGATGTGTTGCATGCGTATGTGTGGGGGTGGGGGTGAGTGTGGGTGTGTATCAGGCACAATGCACGCAGAGAGCGCGAAGATAGATTAGTTGAAGCAAGAAGAGAAGGGAAGGGAAGGGAAGGGGAGGGAAGGGGAGAAGGGGTGATGACTGTGGCGCAGGTGCTGTGTTAGTTGTTGGGAAAGCGTGTCGTTCAGGATGCGCGCGAGCAGAAATAACGGTTGGGTGTACATTCGCCACCAAGGAAGCAAGCTCTTGGTGAGCGGGTGGGTGACAGAGAGATTTCTAAGAGCAGGTGATACTGCATAGTGGCTTCGTGTTGGTGGGTTGGTTTGCGTCCTGTTGGCTCTAACGTCAACACAGAGGACAGATGACGGTGAACAATGGAAGGAACAAAGAAAAGAAGAGCAACGTGAGTCGTACCGAAGCAATTGGAAAGCAAAGAGGGGCAAAGCAAAGAGAGGGCACGGAGCTTTCTCTTTCATACCTTCTGACTCTTGCACGTGCCTACGCGCCTCAGACAAATCAAGAGAGAGAGAGACAGAGAGAAAGAGAGATGGGCGGGAAGAAGAGGATCAGTTCTCGACAACGCTGACAGTCATGCGAGGGAGAGGGGAGACGTTGGTGTACCGACGGGCCACAGACTCAGTTGGGTCATCATCGTCGCCGTCTAATGGCGCACACCGCGTCGTCGCACACGTGGTCGCGAGCGACAAGAGCACTACGGCCGCCATCACCGCGCTGGGTACCAGCAGCACGTAGGCCTTGGAGCGAATGTGGTGCTTCACGACCCCCGCGCACGGCCGCGTGAAGGTGTCAATGGCGGCCTGCATGTACGCGGCGCAGTTGAGCGGACAGAGCGTGCGCTGGAGCGCGGCAGGACCGGCGAATGCCACACCGTGGTAGAGGTCACGCTGGCCGAGCCCGGTCGCTGCTGCTGTTGTGTTCGGCGGTGGGTTCACAGGAGGGCATACCTCTCCCCAGCCACTGCACTCGAGCCGGTACTCGACGACGCACATGTCTGTTCGATGCGCCGCGATGGAGCTATCCCACGCCTCGGCGAGGTCAATATCGCCGCGCAGCACAAGCACGTACGCGAGGAGCCAGCCGCAGAGTACAAGCAAGACACAGGCCAGTGTGGTCGTGTACAGGACGCGACAGCAGGCGTTGAGATGCCAGGTGCACACTTCGCCGCAGCGCAGCACACACGCGTCCGCAGCGCGTCGTCGCCGCCCGAGGAGCATCACGCAGCCCACGAGCGCCGCGCCGACGAGCACGCACGTGTAGCCCATGTACACGTGGTAGAGCCGCGTGCAGTCATGGCACAGGTTCTTCAGCGAGTCCTCCAAGGATTGGCGAGCGACGAGCCCCACCAGCAGCGCAGGGGCGGCGGCCAGGAGTAGGAGCACATTAACAGTGAGAAGTGCCGCCCGGACACAGGCGCCAGCGCCGCAGCAGGTGCAGCACGTCCTGCGGCCTGAACCGTGCCGAGTGTGTCGGTGGGCGTCCCCGCCGTCGGCCGCCCCTGCGGGGACGTGAGCCTGGCCACTTTGCTGCGTGTGGGGGTCGTAGTAGAAGTCCGAATAGCGCGTGAAGAGCTCGTCCTCGTCGTCGTCGAGCGCGCCGTTGTCGAAGAGAAGCGGCGTCTCATCCGCAAAAAGACGCGCGGAGGTCAGGTAGCCTCCCCGATGTGGCTGTGTCGGCCGTGAAGGGAGAGGACTCTCGTATGAGCCGGTCCAGCCGTGCATTGGTGGTGTGGCGGCGTTGGCCGCACCCGCCCGCTGAAGGGTCACGCCGCGCGTGCTGCTGCTCGCCGAGCTGTGCGAGCCGACGTGGCGAGGGAGCGCGGCAGTGGTGGTGGCGGGGAGTGCACCCGCAGGGGTGCGGTAGGGGGTCTGCGAGTTGAGATTGTGCACGCTGACGCCCGCGTACCGCTTCGGTGTTTCCATAGGTATGAGTGAGTGGATGTGAACTAGTAAAAAAAAGCAGTTTGTTGGTGATGTTTTTGGTGTTTTTTTCTGTTTTTACATGATGGTCCTATTGAACTGTGGAGTGTGGCAAAGAAGCAGTTTGAGTGAAAAGGAGGGACGGAATGGTAAGGGGTACGGTAGGAAAGAAAGAGTCGACGAAGCGGTGGTGGAACAGTACAGTGTAGTGCTCACACGAGACGATCGCACTTGCTGTCACGGCACTGGGATGCGAATGGCATTCGTGTCAATTTAGGTTGTGTGAGCGCAAAATGAGCAGGCGACCAACACGATGGACGAGTTCGGTGGGATTGGGGAAAAAAAAACAGAAGGTTTAAAAAAAACGTTCAGCAAGAATCAAAGGATCAACGGCCTGTACAGACACGGTGTCCTCTCACGCAAGCACTCCCCATTCTGTTTGTGCGCTGAAGTGGCGCGTCAGTTGCGCGGCCATCTCGAGAGCCTGTTCGTGCAGTGCCTCGCGCGTGGTCGCGGTGTCGTTGACGACGTGGGCGAGAAACGTTGCGGAGCAGTGCTGTTGACACAACTCCATGTGGCACTGTTGCAAGGGTTGGTACAAGGTGTGGTAGTACAGCACTTCCTGGACGAACCAGTAGCGGAACTCCGCGTAACGGCACGCTAGTGAGGACGGTGCTGTCGACAAGGCAGCAGCGTCGTGGTCGAGAGCGGCCTTCAGTTGGCCCCACTCCTGCGAACTGAGGGTCGAGTTGTCCGACGACCAAGTTGATGAAGACTGCGTGTCCGTGCCACCGAGCATCACCTCGATGAACTGCGCCGTCGGCGCCCCGGTCGCAGCATCCCAGAGAGGCGTCGTCGTCCCCGCACAGGCGTCCTCTGTTTCCATGCGTGGGGGAAAAAAGTGCGCCGGTGACAGCCACTCACGCATCGTGCTAGCCACGGAAGATGTCACGTCCGTCATTGCACCGTCATCGCCCCACTGCTGGACGAGGCGGGCCGTTTCACGTACACGCTCCTCGAGGTCGCGTGCGAGGTCGGTTCGGCGCGACTCTGTGCGGGTGTGCCACAGCGCGCGAATGCGTGCCTCGTACACACCAGCTGGCCGCCCCGCGGAGGGCACCAACGAGGAGGACGGCTGATGTGGTGGTGCTGGTGGCGGCGGTGGCTGCTTGCGCCGTGGCAGGCGGTTGAAGCGTCGCCAGCATGCTGTCTCGCGTGGCGCGTTCACGTCGAGCATGGCATCAAACAAAGTCACCGAGACGTCCAAACGGGCGAAGAGCAAGAAGCCCTCGCAGACAATGTACGTCACGGCATCCGGCTGCGGCGCGTGGACAGTGTGCGTCGTCAGCCCACGTTCGGCCCGACGTGCCAGGTCCTCCGCCTCATGCGCACAAAGAGAGGCATCCGCGCTGCTGCTCAGGCTCGTTGCGCTCGCAGCGCGCCTCTCGCCCTCCTCGGCAGCCGGTGCGGCAGGCGTCGTGGCGACCAGGTAACCAGAGAGCACCGGCACGCGCGTCGCGATCGCCTCGTGCCAGTCACTGCATGGGGTAGTTTGCAGCACGTGCACGAGCTGCGTCACAGCCGCACAGAAGGCATCGAGCTTGACAGTTCGGCAGTCCTCAAAGGTGCCCAGTGCGGTGCACGCATCGGGGTCAAAAAAGTGGTCCAGAGACACAGGGAACAAGGGGGAGTGCAGGGCAGCGGCCAGGTCGTGCGCGTAGCAGGACTTGCCTGCGGCACTGCAGCCCGAGACGCCAATCACGCAGACCTGGCGAAGTCGCGTCTGGTTTTCTTCCTCGCACATAGGGGTCAGCTTCGTGGACGGAGGAAGGGGAAATGAAAGGGTGGGAACGAAATGTTTACAGAAAATATTTAAAAAAGAAGAAGTGAAAAGGAAGAGAAAGAAAGAGGTGTGGCTCTCAGTGCGGTTGCCAGGCTGCGTTGGGTGGGCAAGACGAAGAAAAAAAAAAGAGCGAGAAGCGAAGAACGCTCTCCACGTCGTCTCTGCGTTCCTCGTTGCTGTGGTCCCGCCTCTGTGGACGTTTTGCGTTCGTACGTGTGGATGTATGCATGTGTATGTGTGTGTGTGTGTGTGTGTGTCGGTTATTTGTCGTTGTGCGCTTGTGATGGTCCACCGCCTCCCTCACCTGTAGTCTCAGACGTCATCCATCTCAGAGACGTCAAGGGCCGCCATGGCACCGGTGTTGGTGTGCAGAATGCCAGCCTCGTGGAGATAAAATGCCAGCCGCTCCATATGCACGTCATCCGACTCCACCTCATCGGTCGACGCCGGCAGGGTGGCGAACACTTCCGAGAGCGCGACGACGGGAAGCCGGTTGCGTCCGTAGCGCCACGAAGACGCATCCAGCACCGTCCGGCCCGCAAACACGTCGTCGACCGCCTCGAGCACCGTCCCCACCTCCTCCAGCGCGGCCAGACAAGCGGCCCTGTCGTCACTACCCGCGAGCGCGTCGGGTACGTGTACGAGCGGGGCTAGGCTCTCCACCAGGTCGTCCTCCGCGCAGCCGTCGCTCAGCGGCGTCGCTGTCGAGGCGTGGAGACGAAGCCAGGATGTACGAGGGTGTGTGGGTGACGACGGCGACGGAGCGGATGTGTCCGCGTCGTCATCGGCACGCCGCACAGTCATGGCTTCACCTCGATCATCGCGCTGACGCTTGTGACGCACCGCACGAGTGTCATGCCAGGTCTCCGCATCGCGCTCGGCCAGGGTGTTGATGCCCAAGTAGGGATGATGATGCGGCGCAAACCACTCCAGCGCCTTCTCCTCTTCCTCATCGGAGCCGAGCCCAGGGCCCCGGCGGGGCGGTATCTCCTCCTCTTCGTCCGCAGGGAACAGTGCGGCCTGTGGCTCGTGGCGGGCGAGCACGGCATACTGACGATGGACCGCGGCAGACTGTGCAGTGCGGTAGCGCAGCGCACTCGTCGGCCACAGAAGCCGCGCGGAGTCGGCGTGGGCACGAGACGACGAGGCAGTCGAGGTGGTGGTCGGGGCCGTCGAGGTGGCAAGACGTTGCGCTCGCTGCACCGCACCGCGCGCGACTTGGGAGAAGAGACGCCGCGCGCTCCGTGTGGCGTCCTCAAGGTCCGCCTCATCCAGCTGCTTCGCGTCGTCCTTGTCGTCCTTGTCGGCGCGTCTGATGGTGGCGAGGGCGGGTGTGGCGCTGTCCTGTGGTGCCTCCACGCGACCGGGCAGTGGCATCGAGGCGTATCGGTCCGCGCCGGGGAGCGGAAGCACGAGTGTCAGGTGCTGGGGATCGGCCGGGGAGAAGTGCACGCGCGCCGCCATACCACAGGTGCGCTGTCGTCCAGGTGACTGGTCAGCCTCCTCGCCGTCTACACCGTCACACGCCAGTGTCGCGTACAGGGCCCACCAGGGGGTCTGCGCACCCCCACCACCCGTGCCAGGCGCAGATGGGCTGTGCGCTGGGTGCACTAGGACGGCTGCGTCGAGTCCCTTGCCCGCACCACCTCTAGGACCCGTCAGAAGTGAGGCCGGGGAGGGCGGTATCGGAGGAGAGCTCGCCCGCTTCAGCGTCGCCGCGGTGCGACCGCGCTGGGCGTCCGCGAGGCTCTCCGCCACGTGGGCGAAGGAGTGCAACGCTGCGGACCCGCTCGGTCGTGTGTGGTGTGCGCCGGAGATGGGTGGGCATGCCGGTCCGGACTGTGCGCGACGGGCCGCGCAGCTCTCCTCGGCATCTAATGCCGAGCCATCAGGCGCGAGCGCCGAGGTCAACGCCTCACATGCCTCGAGCACCGCTCCCCGCAACACCACCACAAGCGCCGCGGCCAGCTCCACCAGCGTGTCTTCGTCCAGGAGCCGCTCGCCGTTTGCGTCTTCGGCCTCGTCGTCGACATCACAAACCTTGTCGAGACCCTCGTGTGTGGTGGCCTCTCCACACAGGCGCGCTGGCGTGCCCGACGGCGGTGTCAAGGACGCCTGGAGCGCCCCTAGACAAGACACCAGACGTGCGCACGGGAGCCCGCCGTCGACGGCAACGGACATGAGCCCGTCCACGAGTTGCGCCACCACAGACTTGGAGGCCCCCGCATCCGAGTGGAGAGCCGTCGCGGCGACAGTCTCGCACACCTCGAGCAAGGCTCCGCCGTGCAGGAGGGCCTGTGCCAGCGAGGCCGCGGCCATGCCGAGCGGAAGTCGCGAGACACGCACGCGAAGGGTGGGCCGTGCGGCGGTGCGGCCTGGTTCTTCTCCTCGGTGCACACCGCGTCGTAGCGCCTCTTCTGTGCACTGCAGAGCATGCTCCCAGAGAGGCACGAGCACCTCCAGCAGCACCTCCGTGACGCGTTTTTCAAGCAGCGTGGTCATGCAGGCCAGGCCCCGCTTCCTTGAATGTGCAGTTGAAAACACGTACAGCTTGAGCGTCGTTCAATCAATGATATATTGTGTTGTTGTCGTTGTTGTTGTTGTTTTTCATTGGCCACAAGAGATGAGAAAAGTCGAGGGGAGGGGAGAGGCGCGTGATGTGGTGGGAGGGAGAGCACGGGATATCACAGCGCCGCATGCGCTGCGAGGCGCGCAAAGAGAATGTACGCGCTCGCAGTCCTCAACACAGGGGTGCTTCGGCTTGCAGTGAGGAGAGACAACACTAGCAATGTGTCAAGGCAGTGTATCGAATGCTTTAACATGTGGCGATACAAAGACCGCGCATTCGCGAAAACTTCACTGTGTCTTACCGAGTTCAATTGGGCAATCATTTGATCGTTCCGCGCCACGGACAGCGTACAAACGTGCAAGAGTAACCAGTCGACGAACCTCGCGGCAATGTGTTTAAAAAAGGAAAGAAAAAGCAAAGTGCAAGAACAGCAAGAACAGTAAGTCGACAAACGTGGAGACAATGGAGAAAGAAGAAGAAGAAAGCAGTGTGTCAGCTGGGCGGGTCCTCGGTGCGGGCAGACACGCTGGCATCACATGTTTTACCTGTGCACAGAAGTGCAAGCATGAATCAAGAAGAAAGCAATGAGTCAAAGAGACGGAAAAAAAAGAAATTGAGGACGACAGGGAGAACGAAGCTACGCACAGAGAGGTGCCTGGAAAAGAGATTTTGAGAGGTATCCGCATCCTCTGTGGCTAGGAGAGAAAAATGTATAGTGGTGTGCCATCACAGCAAGTACCGCTACATCGACAAAAAAGAAAAAAAAGAGTGCGCACCACATGTCTGCATGTGTGTGTGTATGTGTGTGTGTGTGTGTGTATGTGTGTGTGTATGTGTGCATGGCATGTTGCGCCGCTGGCGCTAGTGCGCATCATCCTTGGGGAACTTACGGGCACACACAATAAGCAGCACAAAGTAGGCGATCATGATCAGGATGCGCGCGAGTGGCACAGCCAAAAATCCGTCAATGACCAATTGAAATGGCATCAAAAGCACCAGTGTCAGCTCAGCGATGCTCACGAGCACGCCAATCATGACAGTCACCGCCAGGCATGCAGCAGAACAGCAGCCAGGGGCAAGCACGCGACTCGAGCACGCCAGCGTCAGAATGAAGCAGACAGCCGACACAACAAGACAGTATGCCGCGCAGCCGCACGAAACACCGTACCATACCGCGACCACAAAATCCATAGTCCCGCACTCCTGATCTTCATCGCAGTCGCTGTAGTCCACCGAGGAATGTTGAGATGTAATGATGGCATCAAACACGAGGCTGGCGAGACTGAGGACCATGATGGCGGCGCCGAGGACGGCCATGGTGATGCGCAGCGCACGGTAGGCGTGACGCCTCGGGCTCCGCTTGAACAGGCGCGTCGGCCCCACAGTGGGTGGGATGAGTGTCGAGCTGGGTGGAGCGACTTCGGCCACGCCAACCACAGCCCCCATGACAGGCCCCTCCGTCAGCTCCACCACGACCTTTTCGGTGTCCGCGTACGTGGAGGCGTTGGACATGAAAGGAAGCGTGTCGATCTGATAGAACAGGGGGGAACTGGTGATGTCAGATAGAAGCGACTGGTTCACAGTGCGCTTGTGTCTGTGTGTGTGTGTGTGTGTGTGTGTGTGTGTGTGTGTGACCAATGCTCTGACACAGCGAGAGAGACAAAGCTACTCAAGGCGAAGCTTTGCAGCAACAGGGAGGTGCAGTCCAAGGAGGGAAAGGAGGCAGGAGGCAAAGGGGCAGGAAATGGAAAAGGTTGGACAGCTGACAAAAAAAAAGATCATCGTAGAAGCCTTGCGGTTGGGCCGTGCACAGCAGTCGTTCGTTGGATAAATCGTATGTTGTACAAAAGCAACGCTTGCGCGGTATGGTGGACACAAATGCGCAGGTCGCCTGCAGTGAACAAGAAAAAATGTGTATGAATGCAATTTCAATGGGGATGGAAAGGAGCAGAAACAGAGAGACGTGCCGACGTCGTCGTGACTCGTCGCTCTGAAAAATCAATAGCAGAAGTAAGTGGGAAAATAAAACAAAAAAAAAGGAGAAAGGTGCGTTGCGCGTGCAGGGCAGGTGATGCCTTCCTTCTGTCTCATCGCCTTCAAATGTAGTGATGCTGCAAAAGCTCGCGACTCAGCCACTCCACAAAAGCCTTTGGTGATGAGTGGCGCCACTGCGGCACCGTCTCTGATGGCAATGCGCCAGGTGCGCGCGGGGTGTGCGCCAGGTCCTCGTACAGCGCCTCCAGCTCCACCTTTACCCGCCAAGCCTGCATCTGCTCGACCTCCGCAAGCCACCGCGGATCCAGAGGCGGCTGAGAGAGGGCACTGTGCGTCCGTGGCACGTCGTCCGGTGCGGGATTCACGCGTGCGCGCAGCCTCGCACACAGGTTGGCAGACATGCTGACATCACGGGCCGTGAAGGCTTGGTGGGCAACGTGCGTGTTAAACATCTTGTCGCCCTTGTTGTGTCCTGCTCCGACAGATGGCGACGGTGCGCAAAGCCGTGCGGACCGCAGGCCGAGCCACTGAAGAGCAGGCGTCGCACAGTGCGCAGCCTCCGTCATCTGACCGAGTCCAAACTTGTACTGCAGTAAAATCGCCACGCCGGCTGGGTTGAAGTCGGCGAGGCCGACCACAGGTAAGTGTGGGGCTGCCCTATGCAACGCGTGCACGAGCTTGCGCGCCGACAAGCAGGGGTAGCCCTGGGAGGTGAGCACCACGCAGGGGAAGAGGCGCGTCAGGCCATGGAGACACAGCTGATGGTACACGGCGTGCTTCTCGACCACCACAATCGCGCGTGTGTGCGGTTGAAGGACAAACGCGGCGGTCGAGGCTATGTGATTCTCCGGTACTTCCGCGCTGTCGTCGCGCCCGTACGAGGCGACCGTTAGCTCCGCATCGGTGACGGGGATGGACATGCCCTCCTCCGCACCGAGGCCGGACAGGGCGGTGCCGCGATAGGTGAGTGTCCCGCACACAAAGCCGCGCGCGCCGGCCACTACCCCGAGCGTCTCGCGTGGAATCTGAAGCACGCGCACTAGCCGCTGCACATACGCATTGATGGCGCCTTGTCCAGGGACGTGACGCACAAGTTGGTAGTACACCTCGCGCTGCGTGCAGGTGAGGCCGCGCTGAGTCAGGCGATACAGCAGTGACAGAATGAGCAGCTCGTGTCGGCGGTGGACGAGAACGCGGTGAGGCAGGGGCGGTGAAAGCCCCGTCTCTGATGAAGACGGTGCGGGTGCGGGTGCGGCGGACGACCGGTGCGTGCGCGTTGGCGCCTCTGCCTCGTCTCCGTTAGACAGCGCATCGACGTTGTGCGTCGTGCTGGGCGGATCGACCCGCGCGTCGAGCAGGCGCGCCAAGCACGTGAGTGTGTACACCTCGATGCGTCGCAGTGTCTCTTGGCGCACATTGTCTGGGCTGTTGTGCTGCGCACACCGCGATGACAAGAAGATGGGTGGCGTGGAGCTCATCTGAGGCTTTTTACGGGTGGCCAAGGCAAATGAAAGAGGGGGGCGGTTGGTCTACGCGCTTGGGACGTCGCTTGTCGTGGTGTGCCTTGTGACGATCTGCGCCTGTTGAATTGTCTGTGTCTGATTGGTTGCAAAACTGGCAGAAACAAAAGTCAGGGTCTTCAAGAAAAGAAGAAGAAGAGATGTGTTGTGTAAGATGAGAGCGTGGATGAGAACTTGTGCGTGGTGAGTATTGCAATGGTTGGGGGGTACAAACAGCACAGAGACAGTTAGTGTGTGCTTGTCCATGTTGGATGTTTTATTTTCCACCTCCAGCTGGACTGTATTCGTTTGCACAGGCGCTTACCTTTTGTGTGTGTGTGTGTGTGTGTGTTTGTGTGTGTATCTATCAGTGACTTACACTGCCGTCCTCGCGCTCACGCTTGCGAGACCGCTGCTGCCGCTGCCGCTGTGCCCACAGCTTCGACACCGACTGGGAGAAGTCCACATGAATGCGGCAGTCGTCGACCAGCGCCTTGTCCATTCGTGTGAAGGCGCGGTAGCACGTCTCGACCGACTCGAACTCCACAAAGCCGTAGCCGAGCGACTGCTTCGTGCTCGGGTCCATGATGACCTCGGCAGAGACCACCTTGCCAAACTGCGCAAAAACCATCGCCAGACCATCCCCTGTCGTGGCGGGGTTCAACTTGCACACAAAGAGAACATTCTCCGGTGGACGAATCTCGCCCGAGACGTCGGTGATGCCGTTCAGCACGTTGAGCATCAGCGAGAGCGTTTCGTTCGCCTTCTCCTGGTGCGCCTGGCGGGCACGCTCACGCCGCGCGTCGCGGGTCTTGCTGGACACCGCCCCGGTGTCTCTGCCCAGACGCGCAGCGGGCTCCCACACGGCGGCCGTGCGGTCCGTGTGCGCCTGGTCGTCCAGGTCGGCGGCGAGCTCCTCGTCGGAACTGAGGAAGTCCGCCGTGAAGTGCGGCTCGTACTCAATCGACACCAGCGCCGCCTTCTGGGACGTGTGATGCGCGGGCAGCCGCACCAAGCAGCGCGGGCGTGCCTCGGGCGATGGGGCCGCACAGTGGCAGTGCTGCAACGCGCGCACAAGGGTCTGGTTCGCGCACAGCACAGCGTCCACAGATGCCCAGTGCGCGAAGCATCCCGAGGCCTTGAGCACGGCAGCGGCTGTCGAAGTCGCGGCGGCAGTGGTGGTGGTGGACGCGCTCGCCCATGTCGCTGTCATGGGTCTGTCCCAAAAAGGTGCGGTGCCAGCGGTCGGCAAGACCGTGCTGTGCTTGAGCCGCACCAGACGTGCGGGGCGCGGCCACGGAGAGAGCGGTGCGGGCGTGCTGGTGGCGACGACGCTCGTGGCAGCCACAGCCGCTCGCAGGCGCGGCAGACCGACAGCGAGGCCCTCCGTCACTTGGCCAATGGCGAGCCACTCACCATCGAGGAAGTCCATGTTGCGATCACCGAGGGTGATCGCGAAGCGAAGCAATGAGAGACGGGCCGTGCCAGAGGTCGGTGACACGCTGGCCGCCGAGCTCGCGGTAGTGAGGGGGACGAGCAGCTGCCCTTTACGGCCGAGTGCACCGGCACCAGTGCTACTGCTGCTGCTGCTGCTATGCGACACCGCCCCAGAGCGCGAGAGTGTGGACACGCTCCGGCGCTTGCACTGCTGCGCCTCGGCGCACAAGACGGACGCAGAGAGGGCCTGCTGCTGCTGGCGCACCTCCTCCAGCACTGTTGACTGGCGCTGTGTGCCGGCGGGGACGGCTGTCGCGACGCTGCCGGCGACGAGGGACCAAAAGACACTGCCGCCCGACATCGTCATCGTCGTCTCGTCTGCAACGGTGCTGCCGTTGAGCTCAGACGTGAGCGCGTCCAGGTAGTCCGCGCAGGCGGTGTGGCTGAAGATGACCGCCACCTCGGGAATCACGGCCGTCACGACGGCCCCATTCCACGCCTTGCACCGGCAGAGGTTCACGAACTCGGCGGTGTGCGCAGGGGCGTCGGCACCGTAGAGGTCGACGGTGAAGGCGCCGCACGACGTCTCCAGCAGCACGCCGGACGTGGACACGAAGCGCGACATGGCAACGTTCAAAAGCGTCAACAAGACTGGGCTGTGCTTTTGGTTGTTGTTGTTCAAACGGAGCTGTGTGGTGGCAAGGGTTAAAAGGGCGAGGAGAACCAAGAAGGAAAAATGAGGCAGATTGTGGGCAAAAGGAGAGTGAGAGTGTGTGTGGGGGGGATTCATGGGGCTAATCAGGAAAGGGGCCAAAGGCGAACTGGCATGCACACCAGACACGATATTATGCGCGTTGCTGATTTGCTGCAATGTGGCGAATGTGTCGGTTGCAGAGGTGATCATCAAGCACGTTCTATCGTTTGCCAAAACTGTGTGGGAATGCGTGGTGAGCACATGCACACACGCACACAGACGGTCAGGTGGGCCTCTCGCTCTGGAAAGAAGACCGCAGGGTGGAGCAGCCTTGAGGCTTTGCGTAGTTTCTTCGGATTTGATGTTGTTCTTTTTTTTTTTTTTGGCAATGGCTCATCTCGTGTGAGTTCATGTGAGTAGGTGTGAGCTGTCTTATAAGAAGACCAAGGAGTGCAATCCTCATTCTCCCACCTTCTCTCTCGGTGTGCACAGAGAGCAGATCGGGGAAACAACAAGCCGGAAGCCCACCACGCGCGGAACGTCATGTCGCAGCAGCAAAGACAAGTGCGTTGCAAGAGAGGCGTGCGAAAAAAAAAAAATGAGAATAGCTGTGCGGACCAATCCGTCCTTCTGTTTTCGTCCTCCTGATCCTTCCACATGACTGCTCTCTCACAGTTGGAAATCAGGGCCCTGCTGACGCCACGGCTTCGAGCACGTCGGGCAGGTGTTATTCGACCGCACCCACTCCGACGAGCAATGCGAGTGGTTGATGTGGCCGCACTCGCCGCGTACAAGCTGGCAGTCCGCGCGATCAGCGCTAGGGTTTTGCTTGCACTGCACACAGAGATCACTAACCGGGTACTTGCAGATGATGCACACGGCGCTCATCAGCTCCGCATCACGCAGCGTCGAGCGCGTAAACATGTACGCTGCCTTGGTGGTGATCGGAATGACATCTCCTGGGGGCGAGCTCATTAGAAAGTGTGTATGTGTGTGTGTGTGTGTGCGTGTGTGTGTGTGTGTGTGTGTGTGTGTGTGTGTGTGTGTGTGTGTGTGTATGAACGTTTCTTTGTTTTGGGGAACACTGTCAGAATGCGCAGAAGAAGGGCGGCGGGCGAATAGGTTGGGTGGAATTTCAGCATAGTTGAAATAAACAAAATAAACGTGTTGACAAGCCCCGCGGTCAGCCAGAGATGCAGAGCGCGAATATGTTGAGACTCAGTGAAATAAGGCTAAGCGCACGTAATGCTCCAAATGTCATTTGCACTGCTTCTGTGCTATGTTGTGGTTACTTTTTTTGTGTGTGGATATGTATGTGCACACGTGTATCAACAAGAGAGTTCCAGCAACAAAAATACACTGGCACGCAAGCACACGTGAGAGAAAAGGGTAGGTCCGCAAAGAAGAGAGAGAACAAGTGCACCAGCATAGACACGAGAGCGGATCATGATGTGCGCGGGGCATTGGCTAGTCGTTGGAGGTCACCTGCCGCAGTTCCCAGGCCCTGTTGCAGAGCGGGCACGACGGTCGCTGAGGCAGCCAGCGGTTCAGACAGTGCGAGTGAAACACGTGACCGCACATACCCCACGACACCTGACACGACGATGGCGTTGTCAAGGCCTCCGTTTCCGCCTGCGGGGCCGTAGCGCGCGCCTCTGGACCATCCTCCTTGGCCGTCGGCAGGTCCATCAGGGAGCTGCGTGTTTGGCACTCGACGCACACATCTGACAGCGCACACTTGCAAATGGCGCACGCCTCGCTGGCCACATCCCACGACCACAGTGCGATAGTCTCCCACGACTTGACGAGCACGCGACACGGTGCGGCATTTGCGGCTGTGCGAGACACACCAGAGTCCGGATCTGCCTCAGCCCGTGCCGGCGGCGGAGAGGTCGTGCTCATCCCACGTGTTCAAGAAAAAAAAAATGATCTGTCAGAGTCCGTCTCTTGCCGTACTCGACGCACTGGTGTGTGTGTGTGTGTGATGTAGTACGCGCCTGGTGGCAAGCGAGTGATTTTGAGTAATGGTGTTGCACCTCTTCCCCTTGTGTGGGAAGAGTGGGAGCGTAAGAGCAGGAGAGAGAAACGGAGAATGGAAAAGAGCGTGTGAAAGACTGTGCATGTGTGATTCAACCCATTGTGAGTGACACAAGAGGTTGTGTGAAGAGAGAAGAGACACAACTAGGCTATCGTAGGTGCGCGACATGCATGATCGGTTTCCACAGTTGTTCAGTCGAACTCTGATAGAAAGAGAGCGGTGCCACTGTTCGGCCACAACAGTTGGAGCAAGTATTTTTTTTTGTCTCCTTACGGTTGTGTATTTACGTTTCGTTTTTTTTTTCTTGTAGAGGTTGTTGTTGTTTTAGTCGTTGATGTAGGACGGCCGTCATCGTCATCTTTCTTCACCTGAGAAACCACACAACACAGCGGTTATGCGGCTGTGCACACCGCCGAATCTATTGTCTTGGAGGGTAGACAACCATTGTAAAAAGGAAATACTCTAAATCCTTTTTTTTTCTGCATTTGTTCTCGGTCATGTATTCGTCATAGAAAGGTGAAGAAATCCCGAAGCAACGAAGTGTAACCAAAACAAAAAAAAGCAAAACAAAAAAAAGCAACAAGTATCGAGATGATTCCTTTGATTGTCTATATGTATGTAAATATGTGGAGGTGGGGGTGCGGCATCTATAAAAAGAGGTCTAACGAAGGTTGCGGAACGCAGCGGCAACATATTGTACAGCGTCGACATGCTTTCATATTATTTTCTTGGCAAGGGTTCGTCCTGCTTTTCTCTTGTATGTGTGTGTGTGTGTTTGCGTTTACGAGTACACGCGCGTGTGCATTGTCTCTGCGAGTCGGTCGCGAGATCGTCCTAGGCGCATATTCTCCATCTTGACCTGCTCGAGTGCGAGTGCCTGCTGGCGTTGGCTCTGCGCGGCCTCGTCGAGCTGCTGCGTCAGTTGGCGAATGCGCGTGTCGCAGCCGTTCAGCTGACGCTTGTGCATCCCGAGCGCCTCCTCCATGCGCGCGAGC
The DNA here is from genome assembly GCA_030849645.1 of Wallacemonas sp. Wsd. Lineage (NCBI taxonomy): Eukaryota > Euglenozoa > Kinetoplastea > Trypanosomatida > Trypanosomatidae > Wallacemonas > Wallacemonas sp. Wsd. Next base: position 19,633 of record JASANQ010001270.1, on the reverse strand, counting down.
TGCGCCTCGAGCAGTCGTCGGTCCCTCTCCTTGCCCTCGACGGCCAAGGCGAGCTCCGACAGGCGGCGCCGTGCCTCCTCCAAGGCCTCACGCAGGTCATCGCGCTGCTTTGCTGTGGCCGTGGCCTCGGCGTAGGCACGGTCCTTGGACAGCTGCAGGTCCGCTAAGATGTCCTGCACACGACGGTCGGCGGCCTCGGCGCGCTGACGCTCCGTCTGCTGCTGCTGGTTCGCCTCCCGTCGCGCGCCTTCGAGCTGCTCCAGTGCGGCCGTGAGTTGCCGCTTCGCCTCGGCGAACTGGCGCTGTGTTGATTCGCGCTCGAGCCGCGATTCGTGCGCCTCCGCGAGGGCGCCCTTCAAGCGGTCCTTCAGTGGTGTCGCCTGGGCCTTGGTGGTGCTCAGCTCCTGCTCGAGCTGCTCCTTGCGCTGCGCGAGCTCCTCCACCTTGCGCTGCAGCCGCTGCACGTCGCGGTGTAGGTCGTGCATGGCGTGGTCCTGCTCGCGCTTGGTGCTGCTCGTCAGCTGCTCGTAGCGGAGCACAGCATCGTCGCGCTGGACTTGCACAGCGGAGAGCTCCGCGTAGAGTCGCTTGACCTCCGTTTCGAGCGCCTGGCGTGTTTGGGCCTCGATGAGGTCGGTGGTGGTGGTGGTAGCGCGCAGGCCCACGCCGGCACCGCCAAATGCAGCGAAGCCGTAGCGCTGGCTGCTGCCCGACGGGTTCATCGGATCAACCCGGGCGAGCTGCGCGCGCAGTTTTTGGATCTCGAGCTCCTGCGTGCGGTTCAGGCTTCGCAGGTCCTCGACGGCGATCTTCTGGCGCTCCTCCACCACGCGAAGGTGAGCGGCGTGGTTGCTGGAGGCCTGTCTCAGTGTTTGGATCATCTTGCTGCGCAGCTGCTCGAGCTCCTCGACCTTGTCGGCGTTCTGCTTTTGAAGAAGCCGCATCTCGACCTGGCTGGCTTCGCCGGTGAGCTGCGCCTCGGAGACTTCACCCTGGCGCACCTTGAGGCGATTGGTCGCCAGCTGCAAGGCGTCCTCGCACTGCAGACGGCCCTGCCGCTCCTTGTCAGCGGTGGTCTTCCACTCCGCGACCTCTTTGTGGGCCTTCTCGAGCTCCAGCTTGGCCGCCGCCTCCGCGTCGAGCGCGCGCGTCACCTCCTGTCGCAGCTGCGAGGCATCCTCCTGCAGGGACTGGACGAGCTGCTGAAGCTTCTCGGTTTCCTTCGAGGAGGTCTCCTTCACGTGCTTCGCGAGGTCCTCGGCGACGTGCACAGCGTGAACGAGGTCGCCGTGCTCACCGCTTGTCGCGTCCACGCGGGAGCGCAGCGCAGCGTTCTCCTTCTCCAGCGCCTCGGCCACGAGCGCCTTTTCCTGAATGGCCGCATCGTAGCACTGCAGCAGGGGGATCGCGATGTCTGGGTTCTGCATGCGCTCGCGCAGGGCCTCGGCTTCATTCTGCGGGAGACGCAGCAGCTCCTGGATCTGTGCCTGGAGGCGCAGGTTCCACTCGTCGCTGACTGCCAGACGCTCACGCAGTGCGGTGAGCTCCGCCTGCGAAGCGGCCAGGGATGCCTCGGGCACCGGGACGGTGCCAGCAGCCACAGCACTCATGCGTGTGTATGTGTGTGTGTGTGTGAGGATGTCTAAGAAAAACAAAAAAAGAGAAAAAAAAAAAGAGGCAGGAAGAGGGGAGAGTCAATAAGCTAGTGCCGATCTATGTGCGATGCACCTTGTGGTTTGTTGTTGGTGACAGAAATGGGAGAGAGAGAGAGAGAAAGAGAAAAGGTATAGTGGAAAACGACACAAACAGCAGATGAGAGAGAGAAGTGAAGGTGGCCATGTGGAGACACAACAAGCGTGAAAAACAAAAAGAACGAGGGGAATGGATGGGCACGAGCGCAGTTTCTCATACCAGGGGCAGGCTGCGTTCTTGGTTCATTTTTTTATTTCATTTGACTAGATGTGTAGCAGAAGAAGAAGAAAAAAAGAAAAGAGTGACTGTATGAAAAGAGAGAAAAAGAAGAAAAGAGTGTATGTTGGTCGGCGCCAACTCTGATTCGTGCCTGGTGGAAGGAGGAAGGACGGTCAAGGGCACTAGAAGAAAAAAAAACAAGACGCGCGCACTCATTCTACGTGCTGTGGCGCGCACGGAAGTAGTCCTGGCGTGTCGCGATTTGCTCCACGCACGCGCGCTTCAGCTCCTCGTAGACGGTGGTCTGCTCGGCGTTGTAGAGAACAATGAAGCCGCCGTCCGAGGCGAGTGCGGTGAAGGGTGGGGTCTGGTGGTCCGCCGTCGCTCCGGGCGGCCACGGCAGCACCACACCGCCCAGCCTCTGTACGTGCGCCTCTGTGCAGAAGACAAGCGTCCACGGTGCGGACCGACGCCGGAAACGCGACCCACCGCCTTCCCCTCCCCCGCGCACCGTCTCCTCCGCCTCTTGCAGAGGATCGGCGAGCGTGAAGTGGTGCGCGTGCGCGTATTCGAGGAGCAGGAACGACAGCACAGGGCCGTAGCGGCGGCCCGCCTTGTTGTAGCAGCCGGCACGCATGCCAAAGTGGCACACGGCGAAGCGATCGGGCGTCGTCAGCTGCGCGGCGTTGTACAGCAGCATCGCGTCGCCATCGGCCTGAGCGGCCTCGGCGTGCGCGGCGAGCACCGCATCACTTGCCGGCACGCCAAGTGGCTCTACCCGTGACCTGCTCGACTCCGCGGAGTCGGACAGCAGCGACGACGACGGCACGACCACCGCGTGCGCCATCTCCTCCTCGCGCACGCACGCCTTCACGGCGAGAAGCTGCTGCAGCGTCAGCCAAAATGGCGACTTGGTCTGCCAGGCCGTGAACTGCGGCGAGGCGCGGATGGCCTTGTCCCAGGCCCCGAACCAGCCCAGCCCGCGGAGGTCACGTGGCATGGCGCGTGCCCAGGCTTCGCGCGAGGCCGCGGCGGCCGCGGCAGCATCATCCCCACCACGCGTCTGTGCGACCCACCGCGAAGTAGGCACGCGAATGTCATGGGCACGGCAGAGGTCAACCAGCTGCGCGGCGGTGGCGTGCTGACCGGTGGTCTGCTCGAGGTTGTAAAGTGTGACGGAGGCGTTTGTCGTGTCCACCACGACACCAGCCGGCGGTGAGGCCGCGTCGGCACCGCCGACCTCGAAGCCCAGCCGCGCAAACTGCGCGCGCGTGGCCCAGACCGGCGAGTGAAAGCCACAGGCAGCACCGGACTGGGCGAGCACGTCCGCGATGCTCGCGGGGTAGACCTCGCCGGACACCATGCACGGCGCCGAGCCAAAGCTCGCGGACGCGACTGTGGGCACGTCCCAGGCGTCCGTCGCGTCGAGGACCACCTCGTCCTCCTCGCGCGCGTCCTCGAGGTCGGCGACCGCGGCCGCATCAATGGCCTCCTCCGCGGGTGGGGCGTGAAGACGCGTCGCCGCAGAGACACCCTCGAGTTCTTCGTGCGCTGGCGGCACACGTGCGGAGGCGTGACGACGGGCACGACGTGCAAAAGCAGGCGGAGACGCCGATGCGGCAGCCTCGCTCTCGCTGGTGGGGGCGGGGGCGGGGGCGCGGTGCGCGTGTGTGCCACCGAGCAAGTTCTCGAGGGCCTGGCGCACACTGTCCACAACGAAGAGGTCCTCGTGCGGCGAGCGGGCCTTGGCCGGCTTCGCAGCCGCACCGGATGCTGTCGCCCCTGTCGGTGTCGCGCCGTCGGACGCGCTTGCAGGCGTGGGACGATGTGGGGCCTCGGACCTCGCCGGAGACAGACGCACGGGTGTCGGACCGCCAACGCCTGCCAGGCGCGGACGCGGTGAGGCGGGCACGCAGACGGCGTCTTTGTGCGCCGTGTGCGCGTCGGTGCGCACACGGGGAGTGATGCGTGGTGCCGCGTCAATGGGGACGGCTTCACCGAGGCGATCGGTGTGCTCGACTACGGCAGGCACGGATGTGGGGGCCATCGCAGCGGCGGTGGTAGTGGTATTGACGGGGCGTGCTGTGTGCGTGCAAAGTCCAGCGCGGGCAGCCAGGCAGAGGCGAATGTGACACGGCAGCATGTTTCCGTGCGCGTGCGTCTGCGTGTCTCCTGTGGCGGGAGTGAGAACGAGAAAAAAAACAAAAAAGGGGTGAATCTGATGTATTGCGTGTGCGAGTGTCTGAGGGGAACGCGTGAGAGAAGAAGTGTGGGCGGTCGTATCTGGGGAAATAGAAAGAAGAGACAGGAATAAATGAAAGAGGGAGGATGTGTATCAGTTTGGTTGGTAGAGGTTGAGAGAGGAGTCAAGTGGGGTTGGTCATGTCAGAGTCTGCAGCCCGCTTTAGTTATTTCCCTACCGGAGTGTCGGGATAGATTAAAAAACAGAGAGATGTCATTTCTGTTTCTTATTGATGTGGTTGGCGACGCAGCACCAGCGCACCAGATGATTTGACACGTTCGTCACACTCCTCTTTAGGTGACTCAGTCCGCAGGTCTACTATTATTATACTTTGTTAGTGCTTCTGCGTTGTCGCTCGAGTATGGTGGAGCTGTGAACAACCCAAGACACCTCGTGACCGACAAACGAGGCAAGAGGCGCGTCGTTGTCAGTCACTTGAATAGCAATAAAAAGGGGTCCGTTACGTGCAGGTGCAACCCGTGTATGGCGTTATGTCTATAGCTGAATATGTGTGTGTGTGTGTGGGTGTGTGTGCGTTCTTTCCGGAGTAACCGAAGATCGTGCACACGAGCGAGGCATTCAATTGGCTCGGCGTTTCTTGATGTCTGCCCGTCTGCGAAGGAGGAGGAAGTTGATAATGCATTGCAACACCTGAAGAAAAAAAAACGATAGGAAACTATCACTTCCGCAGGCGTCGCAACTGTTTTCATGGGATACGCATCCACATTTGAACGGGGCAGTGGTCGCTGCCCATCACCTCAGGCATGGCGAAGCAATCGACCACGAACGGCATCAGCCGCTGCGACACGACAAAATAATCGAGACGCCAGCCGAGGCCCTTCTGACGCCCGTTCAGGCGCGCCGACCAGAACGTGCACACCGGCGCGGAGATGGGGTAGAGCTCGCGAAAGCTGTCGCGGCTCTTGGTCTCACTGAGGGTCTTTCGAAAGGACCAGCGCTCCTCCGGCGTGAAGCCGCTGCACTCCTGCATGGTCTTGAAGGTGCCCGCGTAGTAGCGGTCAAAGTCGCGCTCGGCCACGTTGAGGTCGCCGGTCCAGATGAAGCCGGCAAAGTGGTCTGCCGCGGCCACACTCGGGGCGGGCGGGTCGACCTTGGGAGCCTTGCCGTGTTGGGCGTTCTCCAGGCACATCGCATCCAGCGCGGCGAGGTGCGCGCGCATCTGCACGTCGTACGTCTCTGTGCGGTACGTGAGGCGATCCAGTGTCATGCCAGAGTTGGGAATGTACGTGTTGATCAGCGCAATCGTCGGCCGCTCGGCACCGCTGACAGCCGCGCTCACCGTCTTGTGGGGGTGGAAGAGCGTGGTGAGGACGCGGCCCTCGTTCTCGTCGAGGCTGCTCTTGGTCGCGGCCTTGGTGGCGTCGAAGCCCACGCTGTGCGTTGCGTGCATGCGGCTGGCAACGGTGTCGAGTCGCACGTACGTGCGCGTCCCCGAGTAGCCCTTCTTTGCCGCACATGCATGGTCAATGAAGGTGTAGCCCTCGACCTTGCCGAGAACCGCGTTGGCGTCGGCGTCGCTGGGGTTCAGCTTCGTCTCCTGCAAGCACAGCATGTCGGGCTTCTCGCGCTCCAGAAGGTCCGACAGGCACTTGTCGTTTTTATTCAGCATGCCGCGCAGGCCAGCGACGTTCCACGTGATGAACTTCATCATGTTGGCTGCATCGTAGTCAGCGTCCTTGGTGCGACGCGCGAAAGGCACCACGTCGTTCCAGATGGATTCCTTCGACTTTTTCTCCGCGAGCGCGTCGAGCACCTCCGGTGCACGCTTCAGCTTGCCGGTTGTGCGGTTGCCGATGAGTTTCGCCGGGGTGACGGCAGGGGCCGTGGCAGGGGCCTCCTGAGGTGTGCTGCTACTGCTGCGACTGCGCTTTACTCCCTTGGGTGGCATGGCGGAACGTGAGTGAGTTCTCGGTTCTATGTGCGTGTGTGTGCGTGTATGTATGCGAGGATGCGCGTATGAGTGTATGAGTGTATGCGTGTATGCGTGTATGCGGGTCTCTTCTCCGTTATTGTTGTTGGGAGAAAGATAAAAAGAGGAACAGTGAGAAGGAAAGAAAAGGGAGGGAGAGAATGAGTGATGAGGGGATACGTTCAGCTTCAGATCTTGCTAGTCAGAGGGAGCATGCGCTCTATCCGCCTTCCGGTGGAAGTTTCGCGCAGGCCCAGAAGACAAAGTGACTGGATCTCAGTGATATCCTGGTGCCGCTATCATGTAGGCAGAATCTCGGGTTTTTCCCCGTTCTTCAGGGAGGTTTATTCTGCCTGATTTTGACCGTTCTTCTGCTCGGTTCACTCGTGCTCCATATCGCTTGTTGTTTGTTTTTTGGGAGGTTAGGAAGCATTTAGGGTACCTTGTTCTCCACAAGGCTCATGTAGTTAATCGCGAGAGAAAAAAAAAACAGCCGTGAGGCCCACGCGTGCTCTCACGTGCGTGCCTGACTCGGCCTCTGTCTTTTTTTTTTTTTCTGTATGTTGGGTACCTCCACCTGCCCTTCTCTCTCTCTCTCGCTCTCTCTTTCTGTGCACGATTAGCGCTTCTTCTTCTTTTTCTGCGAGACCACGTTCGCCCCAACCGGACCCGCAGGCTTCGCCGCCACCGCCTTGGATTCCGTGGAGGCGTCCGGCCGGCGCAGCAGAGCAGCCGCACGCGAGCCCCCGCCGGGCGGGCAGTACGCCTGCGACTTGGGCTTCTCCTCCGCTGTCGGTCTCGGTGAGGCCGCGCGCTTCGGGTACGCGTCCGGCCGCTGCAGCGCGACCCAGTCGGCCCCGTACAGGACGCCGAACTTCTCCGTCAGCACGCGCGCCCCGTTCGTCTTGGTGAAGACGAGCTTGTTGTCGATGCGCAGGCGCGTGAAGACGGTGGAGCAGAGAAAGTTGTGGCTGTCCGGTGCCCACTTCTGGAAGCTGCACTTCTCGTTCAGCTCGCCCGTGCAGGCCGCGGAGACGGCCGCACGGGGCCCCGACGACGAGGACGAGGCCCCCGCAGACGCCGACGCCGTGCCTGGCGTGTGCGAGTAGAACTGGTAGTCGCCGGCCAAGTTACCCGTGCCGCCGAGCATAAAGGCATCTCCGCGTGGCGACCAAGTGACAGTGTTGCGCGGGGCCTCGCCAAAGGTCATCAGGGCCACACCCTGCTTGCTGAACAGCGTGGCCTTATTCCGCGGCATCTGCCCGTGCACCACGAGCAGCTCGTCCGACTGTGGCGCCCACTGACAGTCGTGCACGGTCTCTCCACCGGGCAGCTTCACGTCTTTTACGCTGCGGTTGAGGATGTCCACGAGGTGGAGCGTCACGGTGCCGTAGTAGCTCTTGCCGCTGGGGTCGCGCTCGGACTTGAGCTGCAGGGCAACGCGCTCCCCCGACGGGCTCCACAGCACGGACGCCGACTCGGCGCGGCCAAACTGCACCTGGTACAGCGGGCTATCCTGAATGTCAGGCAGCCGGTGGACGGAGAAGGTGGCCTGACGGTTCTTGAGGAAGGGCTTGAACACGGCGAGCAGCGGCCGACCCTCGCTGGGGGCACACGAGAACTCTAGCTCCTTGTCCTGTGCCATCATCATGTCCATCTTGCTCAGCACACCACCGGCGGGGCTCTCCGTCGCCTCCTGGTCGGCGCGGGTCGTGGCGTCGGCGAGGTTGCCCGGCATGACGTGAAGCCAGCCCTGCACTGTGCGAACCAGAAATGTCTCATCAGCGGACCACGACATGGCCGGCCAGCGCGCCTGCATGAAGCGCTTCAGGAGCGTGCCGGTGGCGACGTCGAAGACGCTGAGGTTGCCGTCGGGCGTCCGCTTGGGGTCGGGCATCGCAAACGTCACCAAGTACGTGCCGCGCGGTGAAAATTGCATGTCCACCACCACGTGCGGCATGTCGACCTCGAACAGGAGCGTCATCGCACAGACGTGATCGGCCGCACCCGAGTCACCGGAGGCCACCGTGACGACCTCGCTGTAGCGGAGCTTGTCGACGCACGCGTGGGCAAAGGCGGCGGGGTGGGCGGGGTTGAACTTGACCTCGCACTCGCGGTAGTCGCCCTTGTAGTGGGTCTTCTCGCCCGCGCTGATCTGCTGCTCTGTCAGTGACGGGGCCTGCTCATTGTAGACGGACAGGCAGATCTGGTCCTCCTTGCGCAAAATCAGGGGCAGAGGACAGGCCTTGGCCGCAGCAGGAGACGCCATGACAAGGGAAGAGAAGGGAGGAGGTGAAGGGAAGAGTTGGCAGTGACGAAACACAAGCCAATCAACTCAAACAATGAAGAAGGGAGAAGCGTGAATCACAAGGGTGCGAGGCAAGGGGGGGAGGGACGAGAAAGAGAGGGGAGAGAGGCCCGGTCTGTCTGTCTCTGTGCATAGGTTGATGAATTGGTCGAGAGGACACAGGTGAGAGAAGAAGAGAGCGAAAGATGAGAGAGATGAGAGAGGGGGAGGAAGGAAGAAGGAAGCGTGAAAGGGGTCAAAACTCTTGAGGTCACACACCGGTGTGCAGTTGTCTGCTGTTGTGTTTCTCCTTGTTCAAAAGCATTCAATTGACACCACCCACTCGCAGAACCTATTGGTCTGTCAGTTCCCTCCGATGGGATTAAAGGGGGGAGACAGTGTGGCGTTCGCTCAACAGGGAGCTTGAAAACGAAGCGTGTTTCGTAGTGTTTCTCTTCTTCTTCTTTTTTTTTTTTTTTCGATGTGTCAATGTTTGTAGGTGTGTCGTAGTAGTAGTGTATGTGGGTGTGTAAAGGGGAGGAGGGGGAGTCTAAAACATGCACGGAGCCCATTTCTCCTTCTCATCCATCGGCATGTTACAAGTCCATCTCCGCCTCCTCTTCATCACCCACGACGGGCAGCGTGATGGGCAGATCGGCGGGCAGCGGCTCGTCCATGTCGTAGGCACATAAAAAGTCATTGTAGAGCAAAATATCTTCAATTGGCACCCCGTACGCGGCCGAGATGGTGCGGAGCGTGTCGAAGCTGCCACCGCCGTCCTCGCTGTCGCCGGTGCCTGCTGCGTCCATCTCCTCGGGGGCCTCCTCGCGCGAGTGCGAGCGCGGTCGGAGGGCGGCGCTGGCCGGGGCGGGGCTGCCGTCGAGCTCGGCGTCTGACGCATGCATCAGTGCCTGTGCACGTGGCAGTCGCTCCTCGCTCGTGGCCGTCCACCGCGCCGGCGTGCTGGAGGACGATCCCGCCCGCTCCAGCTCCTCCCGCGCCGGCAGCGTGAAGCCGCGCGCCGCGATCGGCGAGGCCGCGGCGGATGCGGATGTGGGGGCGGATGTGGCCAATGTTGTGGTGGTGGCGGGAGCGGCGGAGGGCGGGTGAGGACCGGGCGAGGTCGCCGGCAGCAGCAGCAGCTCCTGCTCAGCCCCTGCAAAGCCCAGCGGCGAGCGCGGGCTGGTTGGGCTACGGTGTGGTGAAATGGAGGGGCCAGCGGTGGGACGCACGCGGTCCAGACTCGGCGTCGTGCGCGCGCGCTCGCTCGCCGGCGGTGACGACGACGCCGCCACGCGCGTGGGGGGCAGCGGCGGCGGCGCGGGCAACGATGGCGACGCGCCCGTGCCCGGTGACGACGACGACGAGACGGACGACACCGAAGGGAAGGGGCCGACCGCACGCAGAGGTGACGTGCCAGGGCTGGCCCCAGTGGCGGCAGAGGTAGGCAGTGCCGTGGCCGTGGTCGGTGGGGAGGCGCGACGCGGCGGGGAGGCGAGGCGTGGTTGCAAGTTGCGCAGCTGCAGTGGACTGCTCGAGCGACGGGGCGACGACGTCGCGGAGAGACCGGCGCTGGGGCTCGTGCCGAGCGACTGCAGCGCACGGGCCGTGGCGTTCTTCGGGAGCGCTGACGCACTCGTCCGTGGCGCGGTGGGGCGTAAGGGCCGCGTGCTCGTGAGCGTCGTCGTGGTGGTGCCAGTCGGTGGTGGTGGGATGGCCATCCCCAGCGACGTGGCGTCGGTGCGGCTCTGCGTGCGCGGTGCCTCGAGCGTCGGCGGTGGGGCGTGTTGGTAAAAGTAGGCCAGCGTCGACGGCACGACAGAGGCCGGGGCCGTCATCTGTCCATCCCTGCGGTGCGCGGTTGAGGTCGGCAGCGGCGAGGCCTCCGTGGAGTCGATCGGCGACGTGTCGTCCTGTCGCGCGAGGTGGCGTGGGTCAGAGGCAGCGCGGCGCCGGGCGGGGCCCTCTGGACTCCACAGCGCCTCCTCCTCCGCGGCAGCGACAATGTGATCATCGACGGCCTCGTTGTCGAGCGCCTCGCGCAGACGCGGAGAGACGGCGGTGACGGGCGAGGCGGAGGCGGAGGCGGAAAGACCGCGCGGGGGAAGGTGGTGCGGCGGTGTCTCGGACTCCGACGACGGGCACGGTGCATCGGACTCCCCGTGTGGCTGCGCGGCCCCAGTGGATGGGCTGCGCCGTGTCGTGCTGCTGTGCGTGCATGCCTTGCTCAGGCTCTGGCTGCGACTACGGCTGCGACTGCAACTGCTGCCTCCGCGGGTGGTGATGAGCGTCACGCTGGACGCCGAGGACGACGCCCGCGCAGGCACCTCCGCCACGGCGCTCTCCCTCCTCGAGGCACTCCGCGCGCGATCCGATGGCCTATTCGCATCCGCCTTCTGTTGATCTTCCTCCTTCTGACATGGTTCCACCTTGTGAAAGTCCACCTTCTGCGTCTCCGTCGCTTGAGTTTCCATCTCAGATTCTGTCGGGTGGGAGGAGGTGCCGGCCGCTGTGTTGGGTCGGTACGGTGGCGGCGGCGGGAGCGGCGCCGGCGCATTCGCGGGTGGCGGGCTGCGCACAGAGGCCGGTGTCCAGAGCATCTGCGCCTCGCCCGGGTCCGCGGCTGCGCGTCCAGCGGCGCTGCGTAGGCCGCGACTCAGCGCCTGCACCTCCGCCTCCGTCTCTGTAAAGTCAAGACGCGGCTGCGTGGGGGTGCGGTCGGATGGCGCGAGGGAGGTGCGATGTAAGGCCGGCCCTGGGGAGGAAGAGGGCGAGTGTGAGGGGTGCGCGGGCGGTGAGGCCGGCGCGGAGACCAACAGCGGGACCTTGTTGTCGTGCGCGCTCGGCGTGGGCCGTCGCGCAAGGCTGGCACGCCGCTCGCGCAACGGGGTGTGCATGGCCTCGCGGGGCAGCTTCACGAAGGTGTTGGGCGGCAGCACGTCCTCCGCGGCCACGGCAGCCATGTGCGGGTTCAGCTCGCGGATGCGGTGCAGAGGGATGTCGAGCTGCGCGCTGATCGAGGCCAAAGTCTCCGAGCCACGTGGTGCGTCGTTGAACGGATTCGCGCGGTTGGCGCCGAGGCGTGTGGGAGACGATGACGCGGATGATGTCGGACGCGAGGAGGTGCCCGGCTCGAGCGGATGGGTGCCGAGCAGTGCGCGCGGGCTTTTGGCGGGGCTCTGAATGCGCTTGCGCTGCTCGTCGGCGATGACGCGCACGACGGCGGTGGTGTTGGCGAGTGTCCGAAGCAGGTCGGACACAACCACGTCGGACAGCGAGTGGTAGCGCACATCCAGCGAGGCGAGGGCCTCCTCAAGCAGAGCAATTTGATACTCCAGGCCGTTCATCGTCTGTGTGTGTGCTTGTCCAGCCCCACGAGAGGGGGAAAAAGAAACGAGAAAAGGAAAGGGACACTAGGTAAGTGGCGCAGCCAATGTAGCTGGTGCGGCTCACACGCACACACGAAAAAAAAAAAAGTGTTGGTAAGAGTGGGTAAATATCTATGTTGAGAAAAGAAATCAACAGGAGGGAGGGGGGCAAAGAAAGAAGGAAACCAAGGGAACAACAAATGTGTACTGTAAATATTCACACAAAAAAAAAATGAACAATCGAGCTGCGCTGCACAAAGAGGAAAAGACAGAAGGGTACGAAGAGAGAGACAGAGAGAGAGAGGTTGAGAAGAGGAGTCTCGGGCGGAAAGGCGACGTGTTGCAGACAGAAATGTAAACGGAAATCTAAAGCAGCAGGACTGGCATTGCCTGTCATGAGCGTTGTGCACGTTTGGTTGGCTAGTTGGTTGTCTTTTCGCTGTAACAGCGTAGCAGGGAACAAAATATTTAAAATGGAATAAAGTAGCTTACAAGGAGGAAAAAAAAAGCAGTGGGACCCCTCACTTTCTTCGTCCTTCCGTTCCACTCACGTGCATACACGCGAACGAGGACAGCGAGAAAAAGGAGGGAAGAAAGAAAAAAAGAGAGAGGGAGGGAGAAGGAAAAAAAGAAGAAGAAAAAAGGCACGTCAGTGTGTGGCGCTAGTCGTCGCTGAGGAGCTCCTCAAAGAGCGGCACGAGCAGCGGAAGCAGCTGCGCCACCGGCACGGCGGCGTACTCGGGGCCAAGCAGGCTGGCCAGCCCCGGGTGCGGCCCAAACAGCGTCAGCACGCGCGTGGCCTTGAGCTGCACGTCCTCGCTCACGCAGAGCTGCTCGGCGCGCGTCTGGTTCACCTGCCGCGTCAGCTGCGCGCAGGCCGACACAAACGCCGTGTCCGTCGTGTCGAGGCCCGTGCTCGGCCGTTTGGGGGTCGCATCAGGCAGTGCCTTCGCGGTCGCGGCACCCGCGTGCATTGATGAGTCGGACTGAAAAGCGGCGGAGGTCGAGTGGCGTGAGTGGCTGTCGCGCTGTCGGACCTGCTCCAGTCGCTGACGCGATTGCTCCACGAGATGGCGGATGGGTGCGGTGGTGATCGCATTCGTGACGGGCAAAGAGCCCGACATGGTGCGTGAGGCCGCTGCTGACAGGAGTGGTGCTGGACGTGTCTGCGTCAGCCCCGAGGAGGGCATCTTGCTGGCGTGTGTGGTGGTCTGCGTGGGAGCACAGGCCACCGTCGCCGCCGCCTCTTCATCTGTGGGGCTGGCCTCTTCGCCTGCTTCTTCGTTGACGCTCTGCGGAGGTACTGGCACACGTTCTGCCGTCGTGTGTTTCTGGATCTGTGCGGCCACCACGCCGTCCTGGTGTCCGTCGAGCGGTGCCTCCTCCACCTCCTCCGCCTCCTCGTCTTCCTCGTTGAGCAGCGCCGTGGTGCGTGCCTCGTGCTCAGCTGGGGCCGCGGTGGCGCTGCGGACCACGCGTTTCATCTTCTGACGCGTCGCCGGAGAGAGCGGCGACGGCGGTGGCATCGCGCCTGTTGTGGTGGGGGTGGGGGTGGGAGTCGCCCCCACGATGGGCGCGTGGCGCGGACGTGGAGGCGTGGCGACGGGCAGTGCTTGCGAGGGCACTGGTGCAGCCGCCTCGTGTTCTGAAGGTGCGTCGATCGCTTCCGACGGCGAGAAAAAAGAAAACGGATCGTCGTTCGAGGTGAACGCGCGCGACGCACCGCGGGCGGCGGTGGCGCTGGTGTCTGCTGTCACCGACAGGGCGTCGTCCGACAGCCCAAAGAAGGGCAAGTCGCCGTCAAGGTTCGCCTCCGGTGCGGTGCCTGTGATAGCTGCCGCCGTGGCGGTGGCGGTGGTGTCCGCCGTCTTGTCGTCTGTGGCCATGTCGAGCCAGTCAAACGCAAAGTTTGTCAGCTCGGTTGCCTCCGATGACGCAGTGATGGGGGACTGTTCTGTGGTTGGGGCGGCGTCGGCGGTGGCGTGGTCGAGAAACGCGCTCAAGTCGAAAGCCTGATCGGTCATGGGTCGAAGAGAGAGCGGAACGCGATGTGGAGGAGATGGGACGTTGGTTCTATCCAGACGTGTGAAGAAGTGAACAGAGGGTGGAGGAGAAGTGTTGGCTGTGCAATGGGTGTAGTGATTAGGTGAGGACGGGACGCATGATGCAGTTGCTAGCTACTACTCATATTCTTGGAAAAGTGCAAGATTTGCGCAGAAAAAAAGGGGAGTGGAGTGAGTGCGCAGCCTCTTTCCTCCTGTGCACCTGCCTTGTGAAAGTTCACGTCAGGTCAGGTGTGCATGACAATGAGTACAAGCCAAAAAAAAAAAATAGGGAGTCGTTTGTCTTTTTGCCCACAGTGTTGCGTGGTGTTGTCGTTTGATGGGATACTTTTCACAGCCCGTCGTTGCGTTCATCCTTGTTTCCTCTCCGTTTACCCTCGCTACCCAAGTCACGCGCGCGGACGCTGAAAGGCCTCGTCCGCGGCAGCGCTCTGCAAGGTCGAGATGGCGGCGAGCAGCTCATCGTGACGGGCAATATCGCGCGCCAGACGCGCACGCGCATGCGCTGGTGCCGGGGCCGAGGTCGGGGCCGAGGTCGGGGTCGGCTCCATCGCGGCAGGCGGCAGCGACGGACGCCACGGTGGCGGCCGCGCCTCGCTCGGTGCGGGCGACCACATCGGCGGAGCGGGCGGGGGCACACTCCCCGTGACGGTGTGGTGCACAGCCTGTGCAGCCGCGCCATGGACCGGCGCTGGCGTCTGTCGAAAGGGGGTCGCAAACAAGGTCGGGGCTGTCGGGGGGGATGGGCCTGCGAAGAGCGGCAGATGCAGCAGGTCCTGGTAAATGTTCTGACCGGGGTCAGGCATCGAGGGGGTGGGCACTGTCGAAGACGGCGCGGGCGGCAGGGGTGGTGGGGCGGTGGCATAGGCACTCGCCGGATGCCACGGATAAAACCCGCCCATGGCCGCCAGGGCAGCCGGTGGTGGTAGTGGTGATGGTGGTGACAGACCAGACATGTACGCGTTCGGCGGGACTGGCACGCCAAACGGCCAGACGTACGGATGAGGGAGAGTAGCGAGGTACGGCTCACACGGTGGAGCCGCAGTTGCTGCTGCCGGTGCCGTGGCTGGTGCCGCGGCTGGTGCCGCGGGTGTTTCCCTCGGCTGCGTCACAGAGGCCGTGGTCGCAGACGCGGATTGTGTATGGTGCTTGGCGTGTGCGTGTCGAGAACGATCGCGACGATGGCGGTGGCGACGTCGGCGCTTCGCGTCCTCCCTTGACGAGGCGTCAGAGGACGACGTTCTCGATGACGACGACGACGACGACGACAAAGTGCGGGACGCGGAGGCAGAGGCCGCAGCGGATGACGTGCGTGCGCGCCGCGGCTGGCGTGCACGGTCCGCACGACGGCCATGACGACGGCGTGCATTTGCCGACGACGGTTTCGCCCGCCGCGGGGACACCTCGGATGCCGAAGAGTCCGAAAAGGACGTGCATGGGCTGGCCGCATTCACCGTGCGCGACTCGACCGAGGACGCGGAGGACGAAGAGGCCTCACGACGACGACGCGGCTTCGCCTCTCGCCCTTGGTCACCACGTCGGTCCTGTCGGTGATGACGCGCGCGCGTGACCTGGCGCGGCGGGCGATTGTGGCGGTGAGACGGTGCGTCCGCATCCTGGCGAGGTCCGCGCCGAGGACGGCTCGGCGAGGGTTGCTGCGCGTGCCAGTGCGGTGAGCCGGCGGCGTAGTCGCCCGTCAGACCGCCGGGCACGACTGGGTAACGGCGCTGCTGGTCGCTCAGCTCGTGCTGCACACGCTCTGCTTGCCGCTCCTCCGCCTGCACGAACGGATCACGTGGCATCGGCACACGAGGGCTAGAGCGCGACTGTGTCTGTGAGACGTCGTACCCATGCGGGTGGAACGGGTCTAGATGTGCCGGGACCGACGGTACCAACGGCACCGCGGGACTAGATAGTGATGGCGGCTGATACGCGGGTGGGGGCGGCGAGGGACAGGCCGGCATGGTGCTGCTGTTGAGTCCTTCCGCGGCTGTTGTCATCGCCGAGGCTGTGGCCGGTCGCGTGCCCTCCGTTGCTGTTGGTGGGAGCGAGGCGGTCTTTTCGTGCTCGAGCGTGGCGCACCGATGCCGCCAGGCCTCGACCTCCTTCAGCAGGAACGCGGTGAGGGTGTCCTCCGGCACCACCTCGCGCGCTGACACGACCGACGAGGCCGAGAGCGCTGGCGCCACCAGTGCCAGAGACTGCTCCTGGGCCAAAGAGGATGGCACGGAGGACGGTGAGAAGCGAGGCGCCATCGAGGCGGCGGCGCTCACGGCCGGCTTCGCGGGGCTCGTGGAGGGCGAGGTCGGGGTGGCGGTGCTCGGGTCGTCGCGCTGGCCGAGCAGCTGCGCCACCTGGCGCTGCAGTCGCATGTTCTCTCCGCGCAGTCGCGTGTGGTCGGCTTCGGAGGTGATCGACTCGACGAGTGCAAAAATGTCGTGAAGCTCCTCCTCCTGCTGCTGCCGCTCGGCGCGGAGCTGGGCCTTGACGGCGCTGTAGCGCTGCTTCCAGTGGCGGTCCCCGCGCACAGGGGGCGCCGGTGGTGCGGCCTCGGCGATCGCCTCGGTGCCGCGATGGGCGTTGTGCGGTGGTGGGGCCGCCACGTCCGATCGGTGGGACGGCGCCGGCAGGGGAGCACGCGGCGTGTGGGAGGCTGTCGCTGCTCTTGCTGCTGTCGTCGTGGTCGTTGTGGTCGTGGCGGGTCTCGCCGAGGACGTGTCGCGGTTCGGTGTGCGCGAGTTTGTGCCCATCAGCGTGGTCTCTGAGCCAGGCGCAGTGGGGAGCAGGCGCTGAAGGCGATTGGCTTCAAAACGCGCCTGTGCCAGCTGACGGACGAGCTCGGCGACCTTGCGCATGTCCACCGTGGACATGTCGGCCACGTTCGACAAGTGAAGGGTCCCGTCGGCGGAGAAGGTGCTTTGAGAAGAGAGGTTCATGGTGCGGAGCGTGTACGAGTGTGTGAAGTATCTAGTGAGATGGTGAGAAGAGTTCTAAAAGAAAAAAAGAAAAAAAAAGAGTACACGTGCAGAAGTGAAAAGAAGGAAAACCTGATTCGGAAATCACTGTATCTAGAGAGGAAAAAAAGGGAGCAAATTGGAGTCGGAAGCAAAACCAGACAAGTAGATGATACAAATGTTCGTGCACTTCTTACGCAAGATGAGGAAAAGAATGCACGTGAAAGGTGCACAGGACCAACAGCAACAAGAAGTGGCGGTACTGTCAAACGACGCCGCACTCGGTGTGGAAAAGACAAGAGATGGTAAATGGGGAAAAAAAAGAGGGGTACGTTGTGGAGAGAGACGTTGGGCATGAATAGAGAAGGAGAGGGAGAGACGAGGAAACACGTGAGTCGTGTCTTTCTGGTCTTGAAAAGGTGGAGTTTTGTCTTTGCAGTGACTCATGGAGTGAAGTCAACAGACGGGAAAATGCAAACGCGGGCAAAAGAGGAGAAGCACTAGCCATGAGTTTTGTTTGTTTGTTTGTTCGTGTGGTTTTTCCTTGTCTCGAGCTCACGTTCATTCTTTGCGGTCAAATCCGTCCGAGAATCATCGTTGCCCAGCGAGGAGAAAGGTAAACCGTACACAGGACACAGGATGCTGCGTGATTCAGTGGGTGAGGTCACGGACAGCATCGAAGATGTCCGTTACAAGCCGGGTCACTTCGTCCGCCTGCCAGTGATGGGACAGTGGTGATCGAGATGATGCATCGTGCGGTGCCTCCGCGCCAGCAACAGCGGTCCCCTGCTGCCCAGTCTCACCCGTGTGATTGTGCACGGCGACCGTGCGCAAGAAGGATTGACGGAGCTGTGCCAGTGACGAGCGTGTCTCGACAGCAGACTCAGGAGACCGCAACGGCTGCGCGTCGAGCACGCGCCGGCGTGCGCGCTTGTTCATTTCCAGCTTGGCCTCCATCCACGCGACTGTCTCCGCGCTCAGCGCGTTGCCAGAGACAGAGAGAGAGATGAGATCATTGTTGAGCAGCAGCGCGTCCAGCAGCGGGTGTGCGCTGAGCAGAAGCGGGGAAGACGCACGAGCGGCGCTGAGCGTGTTGTCATCGATGCCGAGTTGATTCTCACTCACGTCAAGGCACGTCAGCGCGGCACACAGGCGCGGGCGTGCAGCGGCCATCACCACCATCTCCGACAAGGCGCACACGCAGGAGCTGCCCTGGCCGCCCCCAAGCAAGTTGTGCGACAGGTCCAGCGAGGTCAGCGCCGCGTGGCACGCCAGAGCCGCCAGTCCCGCGCTGACGCCGTCTGTCGCGCAGCCGATGCGGTTCCACGAAAGGTCCAGCCTGCGGAGGCGGCCGCACGCCACGAGCAACAGAGGCAGCGCGTGGTGCACGTGGCACAAGCCGCAGCCGCTGAGCTGAAGCGACGTCATATGGGCAAGACCACCATTACCACCATCACCACTACCAGTACTACCAGTACTACCAGTACTACCAGTGGCAGCGCTGGGATCGCAGTGGCGAGAGGTGGCCGTGCTCAGTGCACGCGCCAGCGAGAGCAACCCCTCGTCGCGGATGAGTGTACCGGTGAGGTCCACGCTGTCGATCGGCAGGTCACACGTCGACGCCAGAGCAGAGATGAACGCGTGAAAGCCATCACCACTTCCGCGGTCCGTGCCAGGACCAAAGTAAAGGTGGCTCAGATCAAGTACGCTGCGGCCCGTGTGCTCGCACTGGGTCACGGCGGCGTACACGCGCTCAAGGGCGGTGTGGCACACAGTAGCGCCACTCGCGTCACAGTAGCTGTGATAGCGGGCCACAAACTTCTCCAGCGTCTCGGACGCACGGGTAACGGAAGGAGCCGCCATGTCGTCCGTTTCGCGTCTCTGTGGTGCTGTGGTGTCCATTTTGGGGGCACTGTGTGGTTGGACGCGGTGCACCTGTGCGCGAGAGAGACAGGAAAGTGAATCTAGTCTATCTATTGTGTGTGTGTATGTGTGCCTGTATGGGTATGGGTGGGTTCAAAGCCTCAGAGTATGCCACGCTGACTCGTACTGGCAGTGTGGGACGGCGTCACGTGGACTCTATTCGGTGGGATGAGAGGGGCGACTGTCGTAAACACCAGCTCCGGCGCGAAACAGCGCGTGTTCAGGAAGGCTAGTATTTTGATGAGTGGTCGATTCTGACATGTGCGCAGAGAAACAGAAGTCCCAGCCGCCGCACTGGTGCGTGCACCGAGGTCAGTTTACTGTTGGGCGTAAAGAACTGTTGGCAAGCGCAATATAGTGGAGTCGCGCTCCACGATGGGGAGAGTAGTGAGTTGTGGGGGTGGTGGTTTGAAGGGGAAAGCTTTAGGAACTTTGGGGGGCCGTGGAGGGGGCAGGAGGAAAGAAGAGGAGGAGTGAGTGGAATGTCAGGTATGCGCGTGAAAAGGGCAGAGTACAGAAACAGAGATGCACAGTGAGAGAGAGAAACACACTCTGCGTGGGTCGTTCCGAATCGATGTGTGTTCTTGCGTGCGCAACACCGCCTAGGGTGCGCAGCAGCGTGCGTGTGTGTGTGTGTGTGTGTGTGTGTGTGTGCAGGTCGTTTGTGCCACAGACGGTCGTGTGAGCAGAGACACAGCCGGCAGCCGACAGCCACTCCATAGTGGTGCACGGAGTGGTGTGCTTTGGTTGTACTAGATGTAGTGTTTGTTCTTGTTGTTTGTCATGTGAAATTTTGTGGATTCGTGCTCCACTGCAGCCAGAAAAACGAAGCGAGGCCACAGACACACAAGCGCTCGCGCTGGGCTGCGCGGGGTGTGCGGGTGTGCGGGTGTGCGGGTGCAGTCCGCGGGGGAGAAAAAACTGGGAGGGTGGTCAGGCTCGAGGGGTCAGTGGT
>JASANQ010001269.1:21257-130856 GCA_030849645.1 Wallacemonas sp. Wsd | reverse complement strand
GGGGGGCTGGGGGCTGGGCGTATGCGGGAGGGGGGAGGGGGAAAGGCAGCTGGTTGTTATTCTTTTGTTTTGTGTTTTTTTTTTATGTGGCAAATGTAAATGGTTCATCAAACACCTTGTCCGGTCGCATAAAGGGCATCTGCAGGTTGTTGTGGATGTTCATCGTCACCGTGAGCGTGCGCGCCGAGGCGGGCGTGGCGACGGTGGGGGCGGCCGGGTACAGCGCGGCGAACAAGGTCGGCGGCCGCGCGTCCACGGGCGGTGCCGCGGGCTGCGCGGTGAAGGGCACCTCCAGCGGCTGGTGCGCCTCGCGCTTCCACGCCACAAAGTGCGGCGCGATGCGCTGCGCGCGGCAGAAGAGGTAGGGCTCGCCGTTGGTGTTCTGCCGCTCCTTGAACAGCGCGACGGCGGCCGCCGAGGCGGCGACGGGCTCGGGGAAGAGGCCCGTGTCGGCCGACGCGCCACCGCCGAAGCCCGGCAGCGTCCGCCCGCCCTCGCGGTCGCGGTGCCCGCTCTGCGGCATGTAGAAGGACGTGACGTGCTTGATGAGCGCGCGCCGGTGCGCGCCGTGCGCGGGGCTCGCGCTGTCCGCCCACTGCACGCGGCGACGGCGCGCAAGCGTGGCGCCCGTGTCTTCCTTCACCGCCACGGCCACCGGCGCCGTGGCTGGAAAGGCGGCCGACGGCGAGGCCTCCGTCACGAGCGCCTTCATCTCCTCGTCCGCCTCGGCGAGCTCCGCCTCCACATCAGCGGGGGACTCGCTCGGGAAAAAGTCGCCCTCGACCAGCTGCGGCGCATGGTGGCTGGCGTCCTCGGCCTCGGCGACGTCCATATCGACCACGTCGCCCGTCAGGGGTGAGGAGGGGCCCGCGTCGTCACCGGGCCCCGCCGCGTGATCGTCGTCCAGCGCGGCCTCATCGCCCGCAAAGACAGCCTGCGGGTCCTCGTCGTGCTCGCCGGTGGTGACCGACGCGACAGGCACCACATCCTCGTCTGTGCCGTCCATCCTGCCCTCTCTCAATCTATGGATCTGTGTGTGTGTGTGTGTTGGCTTGTGTGTATTTGTGTTGAACTGAGCTATCCTTCGTTCTGGAGAGACAGGTGAAAAGAGGGGAGAACGGAAGAGCGTGTGTGGTGAGAGAAAATGATGACCATTGGTGGATGCGAGTGAAGTATTCGTTCCTGTGTCTTTTGTCTTTGCTTTGGTTTTGTGTTTTTGTTTGGGTGTGTATGTGTGTTTGTGTTAGCGTCGCTTATTTGAAAAACTGCCTCATGGATTGCTTGTACGCGGTGGACGACTGCGTGCTGTTCGTCACCGCACTCCACTGATTGGCGCGCTTCTGCGCCTCCGTCTGCGGCTTGCCGCGCCAATCACGACGGCGGAACAGCACGTCACTGTCGTACGCCTGCGCGCCACCACCACTAGCACCGGCCGCGTGGTCAGGCGCGGCGCTGGCGCTGGCGTCGCCGTGAGCGCGCTTTTCACGCTGCTCGCGCAGCTTCACCAGGCGCTCTTGCTCTCGCTGAATGGCCTCGAGGTCGTCGTCCTCGTCGTCGTCCTCGCTGCTGCTGCTGTGGTGGCTGCTCTTGTCCTTGGCGGGGACCGGGGCCGGTGCGGGCGCCGTCTCCGTGCGTGCCATCTTGCGGTCGTCGGGGCTTGCCTCTGCCGTCGTGGCGGCAGTGGACACCTCTTCCGCGTCTGCCGACGGCACCGGATCGACACGACGGCGCTTGATGCGCTCGTGGCCGCGAAGGCTTTCCTTGTGTGTGATGCCACTCATGCCGGCTGTGTATGAGGAGGTGGCGTTTGTGTGGCTGTGCGCGTGTGCGTGCGTAGGACAACTCGTTATCGATGAAAGGCCGAGGAAAAAAAAATGAAAGAAAGAAAGGGAAGACCGAAAGAGGAAAAGACGCCACAGCTGTTGGAGAGGAAAAGAGGAGGGGCTGGGGATGATGATGTTGCGTAAAGGACAGAGCACACGGCGCGAGGTCGTACATGACTGGGAGTATTCATGTTTGTCTTTTTTTTTTTGCAACGCTGTGATGAGTGAGAAACAGATCGAGAAACCAGTGTCACTGATAAGCGAGAACCAAAGGAAAACGAAATAAACTGGCCTGTGCTGCACAGGCATAACCGCGAAACGGAGGAAAAGAAAAAAAAAAGTGGGATAAACAATGCACGCAAATAAACACACGCAGAAAACAGACAAACAACAGCAACAACAACAAAAAAAGAAGGTCAATAAGAAGAGGGTGAAAAACATGTGAGCACTCGGAAAAAAAAAAAGAGCGTGAGAGAAGAGAGGTTCAGATTTGGGCAGTCGCCGCTGCTGCCTCGTCGCGTGTTTCTTGTCACGTTTCAGCGTCGTCAACCCCCCACAACGATAGCACCTTCTCTTTTTTTTTTTGGTTTCCTTTCTTTTTCATTTTTTCCCGCCTCAAAAGGACTGTGCCACTTCCTCTACGCGATCGTCGAGCGTGCGCAGATGCAGCTCCGACGACAAGCCCAGCGCGTCCAACAACCGATTATACCAGTACGTCCCCGAGTGAAGCAGCTGGACGTGGAGCAGCACCAGGCGGAACATGAACAGGCGCATCATCGAGCCCCAAAAGTCGGTGAAGTGCTCCAGCCACGTCTGCGAGTCCGCCAGCTCCTTCGCTGCTGCCGCCTGCTCCTCACGCAGGCGAGTCGCGTCTGCGTCGTACACACTGCGGATGCGCGTCGTTGTCGCCGTTGTCGCGCCACCTGCTTCGGCGGCAGTCTTGGCCTCGCGGCGCGCGTTGATCCGGTCGAGGTACCGCTCCACCCCCGCGTAGTCGTGCAGGGGCCCAAGGCAGTTCATCGCCCCCTGCATCATCATGTTCAGCCGATTCACCGGCGAGCCGTAGAGCCGGTTGATACCGCGGATAATGTCGAAGCCGCGCACCACCATGGGAAGCTCCTTGGGCATCTTCTCCTCATCCGAGAGGAAGTTCTTGATCTTGGTGTGCGCCATGCGCTGCATCCGCGCCACCTCCTCCTTGGTGATCTCACCGTACTCGCCCTTGTGCATGGAGCTGAGCGGCTTCTGCATCTGCATGGACGCGAAAATCTCGCTGTTGCCGATGCCCCAGCCGGTCACCACCTCTTGGAGCAGCTTCATGTCCGCCGAGAAGATGCTCTTCAAGAAGAGGGCGTACTCCATCTGAAACTTCTCCGTCAACGGCACGCACATGCCAAAGTCGATGAACACCACTTCAAAGTCCTTGATCTTGCCCGACCGGCGCGGCCCCGCTGCCAGGTCTGCTGCTGCTGCGGCGGCGGCGGCGGGTGTGCCTGTGGTGGACGGGTCGGCTGTGCACTTCTGCTTTTGTCGCGGGCGGACGAGCACGTTGGCGCCGTGCGGGTCGCAGTGGACAAAGCCATCGCGAAACACCATATCCCCAAAGGCATCAAACACCGTCTTGATCACGGCGGACGGGTCGGCGTACTCGCGGCGAACCTCGTCCACATTCACAATCTTTGTCCCTTCGACCCACTCCATCACAAGCAGGGACGGTGCCGTCCAGCTCGAGTACACGTAGGGCACGTACACGGGGAGGCGACTGCGCTCCGCAAAGAGCCGGCGCGTCGTGACGGCGTTCTGCTCCTCAATCGTGAAGTCCATCTCGCGATAAAGGGCGTCCACGACGGTGTGCCGCACCCAGCCCGTCGGCAGGCCAAACCAGCGCTCCATGAGGTACGAGATGAGCTGATAAGTGCGCACGTCCCACACAGCCTGCTTCTCAATGCTCGGCTTTCGCACCTTGACGGCGACCATGGTGGCGCCTTCACGCACGTCTCGCACACCACTGCTCTGCGTCGGCACCGGCGGCGCCTTGACTGCGCCGTCTGCTGCCCGTGCGGCGGGCGTGGCGGCGTTGAGCGCGTCGTTGCGCACCCAAGCGCGATGCACCTGCGCAATGGAGGCCGACGCGACCGGGGTTTCGTCAAAGTCGACAAAAATGTCGCTCAGGGCGGTCGCGCCGGTGGCCTGCAGAATGGTCTTCTCCACCAGCGGCATCGGCACCGGCGGCGCACGGTCAAGCAGCACGCGCAGGGCTTGGGTGTACTCGGGTGGGAGCATGTGGCTCATCGAGTTGAGACCCTGACCAAGCTTGATGTACAGGCCCTCGTTCTTGAGGCACACGTACAGAATCTTCTCGCCCGCTCGCCGGTTCAGCTCGCTGTACTCCTCTGGCGTCGACGGCGTCGTGAACTTGTACATGTACGCGAGCTGCAAAAAAGTGGTGATGGTGCGTGCGGAGCGCGTGAGGGAGTGGTCCGTGGCAACATCCGTGACGACGCACACACCACCGAGAACACCGGCTGTCCATCCGAGGCGGCGCAGCCAGCGATGCCGACGCAGCGGCGGTGCTTGTGGCGGTGTTGCAGCATGCGCGGTGGCACTCGCGGGACCTGCCGTGGCGCACAAGCGTGAGACACCCCTGCGAAACATCGGAAGCACGCTGCAGGAAAAAAAAAACAAAAAAACAAAAGAGGGAAGGGAAAATGGGAAAAAGAAATATAATACGTGAAACCCGGTAAAAAAAAAAAGAAAACACAGAAAGAGAAAACAAAAACAAACAAAACGGTATGGAACAGGTCTGCGAAAAGATGCCGGTAGTGTGCTCTGTGAGTGTACCTAGGTGACTGCGGGTATATATGTATGTCGAGCGAAAGACGGACACACGGCGCAATGCTGGGCAGTCTTTAAAAACAAAGAAGCAGTACCTCAGAATGTAATGGAGCTGTTCGGGCTCAATATGGTGTCTGTGATGAAAAAACTCACTGCACAAACTCGCAGAAACAGGCAAGGAAAGAGAGAGAGAGAAAGAGAGAAAAGGAACAAGGAGGACAATGACAGTGCTGTTGCAGAATGCGTGCAAGACAGAATATCAAAAACACTCATCAGTAGTAAACGGCGACTGTGAAGAGTCATGCGAACCTATTGTTTATTCTTATTTTTTCGTCAATGTGTGTGCTTTGCGTGAGAATAGGAACACACCCACACACACAAGAGTGTCAAGCAACAATAACAATCGATAGCCACGTCATCGCGACTGAATCAGCGCGACGATGCGGTCCGGGTCGACGCCGCGCCTCAACAGTTCGTACGCAATCATCAAGGACGGGTGCGTGCAGGACGACGCGAGCACCTCCACCACATCCACTTCTGCTGCCGCGCTCATACCGCCACCATGTCCAGAGAGAACCGACGGCGAGGTGGTGGCGACGGCACGAAGCTGATCCATGCCTAATGATGACAGCGCGGCTTCACGCTGCAGTGGTGAGCCCACCGCGAAGGCCAGCGCAGCCAGACATTCGAGCTGCCTCTCTGTCAACGCTGGCTCCGGCGCCAGTGAGGTCCGGCGGAGGCGGTGGGCCTCCACCAAGGGCGGCGACTCGACTGCCACGCCATCCGTCGTCGTCGGCGAAGGACCGGTGCTAGTGGCCATCACTGGGTCATCCTCGTCGCGGTGGGGATGGCGCAGAGACATCTTCTTGACGGGTGACGAATTGTGTCTATGTGTGGGGGTCTGACCACTTGGCTCTTTGCTGTGTGCAGGAAGTATCTATTGGCGTGCTAGGACAGCAGAGAATGATTTGGAGGACATCGAGTGAGTGTATGAAGCGGTGAGAACAGACAGCACGGAAGCGCCGTATCCGAGAGTTGAAAGCAAGGGGTATGCGTAGTCACGCGATGCGCACTCGGAGGGAAACACACACGAGGTCATCGGACCTCCAGCGCGTCCGCCCAGGAAAGTGTGAGTTGTGGTTCGAAAGAACGCATCTTTTTCTTCTTACAGTATCATTCCTTTTTTTTTTGACGTGATTCGCCATTCAGACGTGCGCAAACGCACAAACAGACACATACACACACACACGAGTACTCTCGTCTCATGAGGTCACTCCTTTCCATCGGTGATGACGATGTCGGTTGCCTTCTTCCTCGCGTTGCCAACGGCCTGCGCCGCAGCCTCCGCCTGGACATCCGCGACGGCAGCGACCTCATCGTGCTCGTGCTCGCCAAGGAGGTGCCCCTGCTTCTGCAGGTACCGATCGAGCAGCTGATAGCACGCCATCGAGATCATCATAAAGATGGCGAGAAAACGGAACGCCCAGGCGCCGCCCTTTGCCTGGTACACGAGGCCACCGATCAGGTTGCCAATAATCGGGCCAATGCCGGAGCTGAAGGTGAACAGTACGCCGGTCGCCGAGCTCGCGAGCTGCGGAGGAAAGGCCACGTTGATCATGTGGACGCCGGGCAACCACATCAGGCCAAACGTCACGCCGTGAAGGGGCTCGAGGAACATGACGTACCACGGGTTCGTCAGCAGCGAGTAGCCAAAGACGCGCACAGACCAGATGCACATGGCCATCGTCATCATGTGCCGGTCTGTGAACCACCGGTGAAGGTACTTGGAGAACTGAAAAATGGGAATCTCCGTGCTGACAGTCACCAGGACAGTGAGGCCGAGCAGAAAGCGCGGGGCACCGAGCTCCTTCAAAAAAATGAAGAGAAAGGCGTTGATGAAGCTGTAGCCCATTCCCATCAGAGCCGAGGCGACGAGGAAGAGAAGCAGACGCGGGTTCGAGCGGAGGACCATGAGCACATCCTTCACCTTCACCGGCACCTTCTCGACCGCTTCGTACGGCTTCGCGGTGCGCACGCAGTAGAGCAAGGCCACCTGGCCGACCGCGTACTGGATCGGCGTCACGCCCCAGCCCCAGCGACCCGCGATCAGCGACGCCACCGGGTTTCCCAGACCCCAGCCGTAGGCGCCAAAGGCACGCACGTAGCCCCACTTCTCCGTGCGGCGCTTCTTGGGAAACATCGAGAGCGTCTGCTGGTCGAGCAGCGGGTTCATGGGGCACTGGCTCGCGACGTGCAGAATGAAGCCGCCCACAATCAGCCAGTTCACGGAGGCGTTGGTGAAGATGCCGAGGCAGACCGTGGCGACCACAGCGCAGATGGCGAGCATTTCCTTCGGGCAGCGGTACTTGTCGGCCACAAACGACAAGACAGGCAGCAGAAACAGACTGAAGACCGGAATAATAGCCATCATGGTCCCCACAAACGCGGGACTGAAGCCGTGCTCGGTGAACACCGTGCTGTAGAACGCACCGCAGGCCGCGCCGCCGAACATGTAGCCAAAATAACCGATAATCGCCGGCTTCGTATCCACCTTGGGCTCCGCCACTGTAGCCGCCGCCTCGTCATTCTCCACCACACGCCCATCGGGGCCAAGGTCATCGGCACCGCTCGCGCCGCGTCCCGCCAACGCGGAGGCGCTCGCGAAGGAGTTGTTGTGGGTAGAGATGGGCGTGCCGACGACGGAGGGGATGGCAGAGATACCCATCGCGCCAGGCGGGAAAGGCATCCGAATCAGCACACCGTCGTCTCCCTGCGTGGAGTCAACGTGCAGTGCGGAGGAGAGATCCTCATCGCGTGCTTCGGTACTTCCCTTGAGCATAGCCAACACACAGAAGAAAAGCTAGGAATCGTACAACGAAAAGAAAGGTTATGAAAGAGTGTCCACGGAGAGAGGACAGGAAAAAGGAGCGATACGTGAGCGATTCGAAACAAACGGCAACAAAACAGGGGCAACACGGAATAAGCGGTCGGCACTGTGCGACACGAAGAAGAAAAACAGAAAGGAGGGCGAGTTAAACACAGAAATCACAACGGAATTTGGAACAAGGGGTTCAATAGACAATAAAAAAGGTGAATAATTGTGCACCTGCCAGTAAAAGCAACTGCAACACAATGCCGAGATAGTTCTTGTATTCACTTGTCACAACACATGCACACACACACGCACACACAGGAGAAAATGAAACTTATAAAGGGAGGGAGCGTGAGTGTGGAGGATGAGTGAACGTGAATGTATACGTGTGCACGCATGCGGAAGGGCGAAGTAGAGCAGAGCTACATGCCGTGTCCCTGGCGAATGACGCTCTCTCGCCTTGCGTTCTGGTCGAAATGACATGAACAGAAAGAAAAGCCTGTTCTCAAATTGTTTCGAACTGTTGTGGATCTCTTGTTCCACTCACTGTGGAGAATACCATTTTTTTGTTTGGCGTGCCTTGTGATGTCGAACTATGTAATGATGGTGCTTTTTTTCGTCGTGTCCAAACGCAAAAAACAAAACAAAACAAAACCCCAGACGAAAACAACGCGCGCGTGTAACGCCACTAGACTCACGGAGACTAGAATCGCACCAACACTGCCACCACAGAAACGTCCTTCCGCTTCACAGTTCTGCTCACGACAGGGCAGGCGAGGCAGCGCTCTTCGGAATACGGCTGTCGATTTCCTGCATTAAGTCATCAATGTTTGTGGCGCGAATCTCGTTTCCGACCTGCTTGTAGCCCGTGAAGGTCTGCACGGTCGGTGTGCCGGCAATGAGCTGCAAGTCCACCAGCTGACGGGTGCTTAACGCCTTGGTGTCGCAGCTGTACCACACAACGCGCTTACCGTTATTCTTGCACCGCTCGGCAGCCTCCTTGTACATTTCCGCAAACGTCAGGCATGGCATACAGCCGTGCTTCCAAAACTTGATCACCATCAGTTCGTCCTTGTGCTCCACCAGCTTCTCGACGAGTTCGTCTTCGCTCTTGATGGGGGTGAACTTGGTCTTCTCGAGGAAACCGCTGTCCTCGAACTCCTTGACCCACTTGGGGAAGTTTTCCTGCATGTACTTATCATACTCCTCGTTGCTGAGTCCTTCAGGAAGCTTGCGATCGCCAAAAATGCGTCGCACGATATTTTGTGTCATGGACATTTTCCCTCGTCAAGTGTTTCAACGGCTGCTACTGTATTCTCTGCGTGTACCTTTGATGGAGCGCGCAGAAGCGTGTGTGTGGAGGAAGAGGAATAAAAGAGTAACAGAGAGAGAGAGAGAGAGAGAGAAAGAGGGAGGGAGGTGTTGAGCGTCTAGTCCTATGAGGCTGTATCTTTCGATAAATCTGTACCGTGCCTCGCTCATTGCTCATCATTCTCTCCACGTTATCTCCTTTTCCCGTGCGCGAGAGGAAACAACAAAAAAAGGGGAGGGGAGAGAGAGAGAGAGGGGCATTCATCCCATGAGAGACAGTACGGGGCACGTTGCGTCATCAGGCGAAAAGAGCCTCAGTCGATTATGTGTTGTGATTTTCGTCGCACCTGTGAATAACCATCGTAGCTTGCACAACTGTGTGCAGACAACACCAACAACAAAAAAACCCAATACGCGCGCACTCTCTCTTCTTTTCTTTTCGTCACCATTTTTTTTTTCGTCCTCCTTGAGTGCCACGCGCTCGTTCGGGCCCATCGTCGTCTCCGTACACCGGTCCTATTCGGCCAGACCGCGCGGCCAGTGCCCGTAGTAGCGCAAGTGCCGCACCTTCCACCAGAATTCGCTGTGGAAGTGCGGGTCAGTGAAGTCGGTCTCGCGCAGCTCCGCACGCGCGCTCGACAGACGTGACTGCCCGGGCGTCATCATCGTGATGGACATGTCGACACCCTCGTGCTCGGGGTGACGGTCAGAGAAGCGCTTCAGCTTGATCCACGGGTCGGTCTTCTCCACCTCCTCGTCGGTCTTGCCGTAGACGTTCATGTCCCAGAAGGCCTTGTTGTTCTTGATGCTGTGGAAGCCGCGCACGCAGACCCACAACGCGACCAGAAACGCAATGCCGTACGTGCCCACGTAGTGGTTGACACGCTTGTCGGGGCTCTCCTTCCAGTGGGCGAAGAGACGACGGTGCCAGTGACGGCGATCCTTGCGCGTGAACTTGGCTGTGCCTTCGAGCTTGCGCAGATACCGCACAGCGTCGAGGTACGTGGGTGGATCGTTGGGGGACGTCGGACGCACATCCGTCGGGATCACCACGCCGCCATTCTCGTCAATGTCCGCGAGGGAGTAGGTTTCAAAGTTCGTGACGTGCTTCAAGTGATCGAGGCCCGGCGCGAGCCAACGGATCACCTCTCCGCCGGGCAGGACGCGCTGCAGGTAGAACTTGTTGTCGCGGGTGCGGATGAGACTCATGTCGGTTTCCACGCCGGTGCGGAGTGACTTGCCGTAGTTGTCGACAAAGACGAGCGTCGTCACGGCGGGCCGTGGGGGAATGACGGTGCGGATGTGGCGTCTGACCGTGCAGAGCGCGGTGCGCGGCGAGGCGCAGGGCAGCGAGAGCGACCGCACGAGGCCGCCACCCGCACGCCCTCCCGTCGCCGTGCCTAGATGGACGAGCGTGCTCATTCCTGTGCTCGTACCTGAGTGAAGCTGAGAAGATCAAAGAAGGTGTGTGGGGGTGGGTGAGTGCGTGGAAGAGAAGGGAAGCAACGCAGAGAAACGGTAGCCAGCCGTGAAAACAGCGCACCTTTTATTGCGAGTGATTTTTTCGTGTGGGATTCTCTTTCTCTCCTCTGGTGAGTCTTTGCCCTTTTCGTGTGGTGTTGGGATACAGAACGAAATTTGAGAAACCATTGTAAACAAGTAAACAAGTAAACAAACAAAAAAAGAGAAGGAAATGCTGTAAGGTACAATCTAAAAAAGAAAACAGAAGAAACAAGCAAAACAAGAATCATGCACACACACACACACGCACACACACGTGATCGATTCACCTACCTGGTGGGGCGGTGACGCGCTGCCGGCGCCCGTCCCTCGTGGATGTCAGTCGCAACGCGTTCTCCTGCCACTGTGGACGTGTAAAAAGGTTCGCGTCGGTGCGCCGCCCTCGACGGCGGTGCGCTATCCAACGTGAGCGGTGACGACGGACGATGGCGCGGCGGGGTCGGTGGGGTGTTCTGCGAGGCCGTGCGAAAGAACGGGCTCGCATGTCGCGACGGTGTGCGCAGCGGGGGCTGTGCGGGCAGCGACGACGTCAACGACGACGACGAGCGCCGCGATCGAGCAGGGTTGCTTCCGCGCGAGCTGGCACGGCTGCGTGGCACCGCCGGCGCCGGTGGTGGAGGCGCTGCTGCCGCCGCACACGCCCCGGTGCTCGCCCGTGCACTGGTGCGGCCACTGCGGGCATCACGCGATGGTGGACGGGCCGGGGGTTGCACGGGCAGCGACCGCGACGAGGGGCGGGATGACGCCGAGGCCTTCGACGAGCGCGTGCGCGTGCGCGGCGGTGTCGTTGTCGTCGTTGGTGTTGTTGTCGACGCCACTGCGGTAGGTGTGATCGGTGCCACAGGCGGCGAGGCCCCTGCACTGGCCCCCGCCACGCCAGCCGCACGAGAGAACGGACCATCCCCGGCCACTGCGGCGCTGCCGGGCGTCGCACACGCCGAGGTCGGACGCGACCGTGTGCCATGACGACTGGGACCAGCCGCGGACGAGGCGGCCGTGCGCGCAGAGAGAGTGGTGGCGGGGACCGTGGTGGCCGAGGGACGCGGCGTGTGCGGGGCTGAGCGGATCGCGAACGGTACCCCGACCACAGGTGGCGAGGTCGAGGACGCGGGCAGGGACGCACCGGTGGCGGGTGATGCGGCGGTGCCGCCGAGGTGCGCGGGCGCGACGCCATTGTAGCGCGGGTTGACATCCTGCTGAGGCGCGCGGTGTGGCTCGGGAAGGGCCCCGCGACGGGGCGTGCGTAGCTGTGGCGGCGGCGGCGGCGGCGGCGGCGGCGACGTCTTCTGCGGGGTGTGCTCCGGTCCGCGCGGAGGGGTACGATGGCGACCACCACCATTGTGTGACTGCGTCGGCACGCGCGGGTTCGCCTTCTCTTCCACACTGTGCGCATCTTCTTCGTCGCGCTCGCACGGCGTCGGTGACGGCGATGGTGCCGAGGCCGTGACATAGGACATCACCGGTCTCTGCACGGGCCTCTGCACGGGCGTGGGCACGGGTGTGTTGGATGTGGTGGAGGCCTCCGCATGGTCGACTGGCTTCAGCACGGGATCAAACGCCGGCCTCGTAGGGCGGCCATGAGCCTCCACACCCGAGTCTTCGGACCGTACCACGTCGACCTTGAGCGCGGTGGTCCGACGCCCGCTCAGCGGTGCCTCCGCCTCCTCTGCGCTCTCGTCATTCGAGTTGGCGACGGACGTCTCTGGCGTGTGTGCGGCGGGTGCTGGTGGCGGTGGCGACGTCGCCTCCGCAAGGCCACCGCCGCGTGTGCGAATGCAATGCACCGGCCTCGTGGCTACCGGTGCAGTGGTCTTCTTCGTCTTCTTCCTCACATCCTTGTTTGTCTTGTCCGCCTTGTCTGCCTTGTCGGTCTTGGTGCTGGCCTGATTCGCCTGGCTGATGCTGCGCTCTCGCAGCCCAGCGCGCGGCACGGCGGCGTCTTCACGGCGACCCACGTTCTGAACAGCAACCGACTGAACATGAATGTGATGCACCGGTTGACCGGATTGAGGTGTGATGTGTGGCGAGAGAGTCGCCATGGTGACGGCTGTGCCGGCCCCACGCGCGCCTGGCCGACGCGGCGGAGACGAGCGACGCTGCACCACGCCTGGACCAGCGGCAGGAGGTGGTGACGACGGCAGTGAGGACGCCACCTCCGTGACAATCTTCTCCACCACCACGTCGTCGTCCTCTTCGTCATGGCCCTCGGCGATCATCCCGGCCGTGGTGTCCTCCGTGTCTTCATCATCAAGGTCCACGCTGATCTCAATCGTGCTGCGTCCGCGTACGCTGGACGTGGAGGGGCGGCTGATGGTCACGCTCGCCGGGCGTGGTGACGGCTCGTGGCCACCGGCACCGAGCTGCGTACTGTGGCGATCACACGAGGTGATCGGGGACGGTGACGGTACGTCGACAGAGTCGGTCAGGCGCGTCATCGCCTGCACGTCCGTGTCGCCACACAACAAGGCCTGCGCGGTGACGACACCACGCGCGGCCTCGGCGGCTTCGGCCACGCGGGCCGGTGGGGAGTGCGCCCGTGGCGACGACGATGAGGGCGAGGAGGAGGAGGACGTCGTGGAGCAGCACAGCGGGCACGACTCGCTGCGTCTGTTCGCAGGCATCGGCAGGGGTGTGGCGTGCACACATGCGGGACCGGGCTGCGGCTCGGCCTCGCGGGGCAGGCTGTGCGTGTCGATCATGCAGCGCAGTTCTGTTTCCAGTGATTGTTTGCGGTACACACGCGAGGCCGCGACCTGTCGTGGTAGTGGTGAGTGTGGTGGTGGTGGCACGAGACCGATGCTCGCACGGCCAGACAACACCATGGTTTCGCGTGGTGTCGTCCCGGCACCTCGCATGACCACCGTGGACTCGGCTTCCTCTCCGTCCTCGAGCTCAGGGACCAGCGCACGCCGACACTGGCGCAACGCCGCCGGCTCGACATGACAGCGCAGCACATCGTTGAGGAACACAAACAGACTGCAGTGAAAGCAGGTCCAATTCACAAGAGTGGCATCAGTTGTGGTGGTGGGGCTGACGTGCTGATCACATCGCGGCCGAACAAAGTCCTTGTGTGCCTCCGACGGGAGAGTGATGGTCATGCGCGAGTCCCGCATGTCGTCCACATCGCCAACCATCTCCATCGCCGTCGTCGGCCTGGTCTCCATGGCGGCTCTGTGGGCTTGCATGGCGTGCCACAGTGTGTCGAGCACATCATCGCGATGCGCCAGCTGGTCGAGCGCCTCACGCACAACAAGAGGGTCCTCGTAAGGGAAGCACGTTAGCAAATCGGGGGTCTGTGTGAAGCGCAGCACCGCTTCATCACAGGCCGCGCGGTCGAGCGCGAGGCACTCCATCACATCACCCACTTGTGGGCGTGCATGCAGTTGGAAAGCAGACCAAAGTGCCTGCTTGCTCGCCCTGAAGCCCGGTGACGTCATCACTTGTACGTTGGTGATGGGGGAAGCAAAAAGTGACGTGAATCTAAAAGAGCAAAAACAAAAACAAAAAAGGGCAAGGAAAAAGTGAGTCTAAGCAATACGGAAATCTCCCAAAAAGAAGAAGAAGTGATTAAACAAACAAACAAAAAAGAATGCTGACACGCTGTTGTGCTTGCACGTGCCTTGTTCTTTCCAGTGATAGAAGACGAGAAAAGGTTGAGAGAGAGAGAGGGAGAGGAATGATGAATGGGAAAGACAACTGTGGCGCCAGAGAGAACAGGGAAGCAAAAGTACGGTGCTGTCAAACTCTAGCTTGTCGTTGTGCTTTATTTAAGGCAAGTAGAGGAGATGAATACTGCTTCCATCTCTACCTCCCTGTGACTTCAAGAGCAAGCAGTGGGCACTTGAAAATAACATGCCTACTTTGAAAGAATGCACTCATGTTTTTTTTCTTTTCGAACTCTGTAGTGTGAAGAAAAACAAGAACAAGAACAACAACAAAAACAGCAACACTGACCGTGGCACTCACTCAGCGAATTTGGCGGGTTTGCCAGCGTCCACCCCGAGGCGCCTTGTTGCGCGTGAGCAGCCCGGCGGTGCTGTTCTGGAAGAACTTGAGCGGCAGCACGGCGGAGCGCATCGACACGCCGAGCTTGTCCATCTCCGACCACGCCACCGGTATGGGGTTCAACCCTGCCGCGGCCAGTGTGTCCATGGAGCGCTCGTAGCCCTTCTGCACGAGCACATCCGGTGTGAAGTCGACACCGTAAAAAGTCAGAAAATGACAGCCAGGCTCCAAGTAGACGACTTGAAGCGGTGAGGACGGCGGGGCGGCCCCTTCTTCCGCTGCTTCTGCGGCGGACGACGACTGGGCCTGCTCCTGCTCCACAAGCTGCTGGTACTGATCCACGGCGAGCAGCCCGTGCTCGTCCTTCCACGCGAGGAGCGTGCGCTCACCCGCAAAGGCAAAGTAGTCGCCGAGCGGCGGGGCGTCGGCCTCCTGTTCGAGTGTGTACACACGGTAGTCGCCGAGTGCACCAGTGTAGTAGCTGCCCTCATCGTCGTCGTCGCCCGTGCCGGTACCCGTGCTCGTGCCTTCCGCACCCGCTCCACCGCTTGGCGATCGGTGGATCTCGAACAAGGCCCGCAGCACTTGATGCGCAAGGCTGTTCGTGCGCGGACCGTGCCCCACGGCAATGCCATTCGGCAAGCTCACAATGTCCCCGCTGTGGCACTTGCAGTCATCCTTGTCGCGCAGAAAGGAGGCAGCGGTCGAGGGCCCACCTGCCGCGCGCACATATCGAGCTGTGTCCAGGAACTCCATCGCGCGGTGCTCGACACCAGACAGGGGCATCTCCAGCAGCGTCGGGCCGACGCAGGCCATCACATCGGCCACACGCAAACTCTCCACGCCGCCGGCGCGCTCAGACATGAGGTGCACCTTGTCGATCAGCGTGGACTGCTGCAGCACGCGGTAGAAGTCGCGGAACTGGTAGTTGAGGAGCTCGCGGCTAATGGTGACGCCCGCGGCGTTGGAGGCCGGGATGGAGCGGAACGCTGGCGCGCGCACAAAGGCGTGCACGGCGCGGAGAGCGGCGCTGTGCTGCATCGGTGTCTAGATGTCAAACAATCTTCCTTTTCTTCTCTGGTACCGTGAGGGTGACGAATGAAGGGAGGGAATAGATGGACGTGTGTGGGCGTGTGTGATGGAGTTGACAGGAGAAGAAGAAAAAGAGGGAGAACAACATTGGCAATGCACATGCGCATGACTATTGCCTCTCACGTGGGGCAACTGATCTACTGCCACCGGAAAGACACCCGACACTTTTTCTTGCCTCTTTCGCATCATCCAATGAAGGGACTGTTCTGTTTTTTTTTTCTGAGTGTGTGTTCACATTTTTTTTTTGTAGTGGTGGTCTAGAGGAAAAATCTAATTGTGACACGGTATTCGGGATCTAACGAAAAGATAGAGAAAAAAAAACAAGTACAGAAATCAAGGGAAGCAACAAAGACGTTTTGTCATCTTCCTTCCGTCCGCCTCGATTTTTTTCTTCGTCGTTTACTCTTCCAGAGGAGGAGGGGCACCAAAGTAGCGCCGGGCAACGTACCGATGCACGTCCAGGTGCTCAAAATACGGCTGGCGCCACGCCTCCGACGCGGCACGAGGACGGCATGAGCCGCACCTCGTCGCTGCCGGCGCGCCTGTGGCGGTAGCTCGTTTCAACGTGTTCACCGACGCCCTCGACGTGGACGTTGTCGCTGTCGTGGACGCGTAACCGAGGCGATGGCGGAGCACCGTGGTGGAGGCCGTGCTGACGCAGACACCGACCGTGCTCGTTGCGGTGTAGCGGGTGGAGGGCGAGGGCTGGAGGTCGTACGTGTTGCGCCAGTACGTGCGCGCGGGTCGCGACGAGGCCGTCGTGACCTTGGGCGGTGTGCTGCCTGCCGTCGCGCTGACGGCGGCTGCGCTGGAGCGCGTCACAGCCCCATCCAGGTACGTCCGTCCAATCGGTGCCACCACCTGCGACTGCGTCTCGCCTTGGTAGTAGAGCTGCAAGGGCGTCACGACCGTGTGCAAGGTGGGCGGCATCTGCAGGTACGCCACACGCCTCTCCGACTGCTGTTTTTGTTGGTGGGGCGGCTCGGTGGCGAGCGGCGAAGGGGCCGCCGTCGTCGTCGCTGTGGCAGCGGCGGCGCCAGCTGCACCGGGCACGCCCGACGACGGCGGCAGCGTGCTGTTCACGTCAGGTACAGGGACGGGCACACCACTGGCGCTGACGGGCATCGGCCCCCCTGGCAGCCCTCCTGGTGGAGGCAGCGGCGGCACGGCACCGTACGTCGGGAGCGGCACCGCTGCTGTCGCCGCTCCCGCCGCCGCCGCCGGAGGCATCGCCATCGTCATGGGTGCAGGTGGCGGGGGCAGGGTGGTAGGACCGGGCAGCGGTGTCTGCACCGGCGGCTCAAGCGCGCTTGTCAAGGACGTGACCGGCATTGCAGAGTTCGGCAAGGACGACGGCGCCACAGGGCCGGCGCCCGACGACAGCGGCATGGCCGGTGTGGGGGAGGGGGACTCGGAGCCCCAGCCAGGCACACCCGAGAGCGGCGAGCTCTCACGCTGCATGCCGGGCAGTGCAGCGCTGGTGGTGTTGGTGGTGGTGGTCGTCGTGGCACCACCAGAGGGCAGCGGCAGCGGCGGGGACGGCGACGGGGAGGAGGTCGTGCCTCGTGCAGCGGGTCCGGAGGAGGCCGGTACGTTGATCGCTGTCGCGTGACTAGTCGTGGTCGTCGACTTCACTGGCGGTGTCGTGGCGCCACCGCCGCCGCGCGGCTCGCCTGGCGAGGACTTGCCACGACGCTCCCACGGCGGAATCGCATTTTTCTTCTTCTTCTTGTCCGAGTTGCCGCCGAACAGGCTCCCCATGTCCAGGCGCATGCCGCCGCTCGTCGCTTCGACCACATTGGCGGCGGACGAGGCGGCGGCGGTTGGTGTGGGTGGAGGCGGCACGCTAGCCGGGGGCGGCAGAGGCACGCTTGCCATGGGTGGTGGAGGCACGTTCATTCTTGAACAGGAAAGACGCAACAAAGTCTGTGTGTGTGTGTGTGAGTGAGCGAGGGAAACTAAAATGAGAAACGACACTCCGTTTTGACCTTGTCGATGAAATGTGTGCGCGTCGGAGGGAGGGAGAAAAAATACAGAGAGGGAGAGCGGCATGTAAGGAGGGCGATGAGAAGCCAAGACGGCGCGGTCAACACCACGGGCATGACGACGCCACCACGGGCATGCAAAGAAGCACGAAAGAAACAGAACACGCTACGACTTTCCAGCGTTTGCTGTTATTGACTGATCATATTGCGAAATGAGGTCGGTGCGATGGCTGCATGTCTTCATTTGTTTTTGTTGTTGCTTGTTTCTTGGTTTGCTCTCCCTACACAGAGGGACAGAGATATGGAACTGAAAAGAATGAAGGAAGAAAGATAGGGAATGCTTCCGGACACAACCAAACTAACAAAATTGCTGCCAAACACCCACCCACAAAAAAAAACAAAAAACAAGTGTGGAACAAGACACACAAACAACCGCGTGCAGTTTCTTCCACTCTAACCTGTCACGCGTACGGTGAGCGTGCCGTCAAAGCAAACAAACAAACAGAGCTGAAGAGGAAACGCAACCAGACAGGAGGAAAGGCAATCTATATATGTGCGTATGAGGGAAGAAGTGTATCTATTGTTTCTTCTTGAGGGATTCTGCCAACCACGCACGCCCCCGTGTGCTTACTGTGGTGGTGGTGGTGGTGGGGCACTGGTGCTGGAAGGAGGTACAGCTGTTGCCGACGTCGTGACCGTCGTTTTCGTCACCGTCGTCGACGTGTTCGACTTCTCAACGGTCGACGTCGTCGTCTTCTTCGTCGCCTGGCTGCTGCTGCTGGCAGTTGCGCTGACACTGCGACTGGGCCTGCTGCCCGCCCGCTGTCGCTGCACCTCATTCAGAGGCTCCACCTTGACCCTCGGTGAGCGCAGGCGGCGGCGCTCGCGCTTCTGAAGGTCCGTCGTGCGCAGACCAGGGCTGGCACCGTAGTAGCGGCGCTGAATGTAGTTCCCCACATTCGGGTTCGTCCACTGCGCACCGGTGTACAGACGATCGTTCACGGCGGCCTTGCCGGAGGCCAGTGTCGCCGCCGCACCCCCACCACCACGACTGCCGGCCGCCCCTGCCCCTGTCAGGTCCGCCGCTGCCTCCGTGCCCGGCACACGCAGCGCCATCCCGCTGCTCGCCAAGTGCGAGGTGAGCGTGGCGGCAGACGGTAGGATGCCCAGCTGCGCGTAGTAGTCGTAGCCGACGGGCGGCACCGTGCCGGCCGGACCTGCGGGGAGTGGCGTCGTCGTCAAGGGCGGAGGCGGTGGTGGCATCTCTCCGGTGCCAGGCAGCGGTGGCGGAGGCACGCCGGTTGCACCGAGGCCGAGAAGCGGCGGGGGTGGCGGGGGCGGCGGGAGCATCCCGCTGCTGCTGGTGGTCGTCGCCGCACCGCCCATTTCCGGGACGGCGAGCGGCGCCATCACGGGCAGCGTCGCGGCCGTCATCACGGGAGCCGGTGGGGGCGGCGCTGTCGTCGGGAGGGTACCAGGAAGGGGCACAACGGCACCTGGCAGTGGAGGAGGCAGTGGAGGAGGTGGCACGGCACCCTCGGCCGCGGCCGCCGGGGCGACGGCGGCGGTGGGCATTGGAGCAGGGACCTCCAGTCCAGAGGAGGTGTACGCCTCGGGTGGAATCATCGGCAGAATCGCGGCGAGCCGGTCGACAGCACCCGGCGAGAGCATGTTCAGTTCGTTGCGCGAGGCCTGCAGGACCTGCAGAGCCGCGGCCATGTCCCGCTCCAGCTGCGCAATCTCTTCCTTGCGCTTCTCCAAGTCGCGCTCGGCCTTGTCGGCGCGCTCGCCCGCCAGTCGCAGCTGGTCCTTCAGCTTGGCCGTGTAGAAGCCAATGTCGCCGTCCTGACCCGCGCCTCCGCCTCCGCCGAAGACACGACTGCAGCGACGGAGCAGACCCATCGTGGACCGCTCGCGCACTTCCGTGATGGCGAGTTGCTCGCGCAGCTGCGCGTTGCGGCGCACTAACGAGGCGCGGAACTCACGGTATGGTGTGGAGCCCGAGAGGTACCAGGTCGGCTCCGAGAGTGTCTCGTGGTCGCTGGTGACGGCGGCGTACTCATCCTGGTACCAGCAGCGGACCATGCCGTTCGTGTCCGCCGACCACACGACAAAGCGCGACAACTGCGCGGGCCAGGCGAGCGCGGTGACCCACCCGCGTGACTGATCCTCAATCTTGTGGAGCAGCGCACCGGTTGCGCTGTCCAGCACGCCCATTGTGCCATCCGCCGAGCCCGAGTACACGCGCGCGCCGACGCGGCGCAGCGTCAGCACAGCCGCCTCGTGCGGTTGGGTGATGCGCACAGCCTCGCACGTGTGCAGAGCCCAGCACACAATCTGCCCACGCTGATCGCCAGACCACATGTTCGCGCCGACCGGACAGAGGCAACGCACGCCGTCGCTCTGCGAGTGGAAGTAGCCGGTGAGCTGCAGCTCGCCGCTGCCCGCGTCCCAGACCTTCACGGTGTTGTCGTCGGAGCCGCTCACGACGGCGTTGCCTTCGGCGTGAAGACAGCGCACCGGCCCCTCGTGCATGCCGTGCGCAGCGTGCAGGAAGCGCACGTAGCGGCCATCGCGCACGCGCCATTGCACAATGCGCTGATCCTGGCCAGCCGAGTACACGAGGCCACCGAACTGGGCGAGTGCGTAGACAGGCCCCACGTGCTTGCGCAGGCCAAAGCGGAACTCATTTGTGACGGCGTTGTAGACCTCGATGGCGCCATTGCTGAGGCCGATCCACAGACTCTCGACGCCGCCGCACAGGCCATCGCTGCCCACGTCGCCGTCCCCGTCTGCGCCACCACTCGAGGCATCAACGACGGCGGGCACGGTGACCATGCTGTGCACCACGTGCGTGGGCAGCGCCACGCTGGTGGCCGCCCCACCCCCCAAGCGACGCGCAGCCCTATCGCTCTCGCTGGCCCCAGCCAGACGAGAGCCCGGTGCCCCGCCTTCACCGCCACGGCCAAGAGAAAAGAACACGGAGCGCCGCGCGACGCCCGAGGACAGGCGCGTGCCGTTGCTGCCCGCCGCTTCCGATGAGAAGCGCTGAATGACCTCAGCCGTGCGTGCATTGCGCACTTCCAAGCCGCCGTCGGCGTAGCTGACCCAGACAGTCTGCTGCTGCGGGGAGGCGGCCATGACCTGCGGCGGTGTGGCGGTGGCGAAGAGCTTGTCGTTGACGATGAAGTCATCTTCGACCAGGTTGCCGAGCGTCGTCATGGACCTTTGCTTGGCAAGTCGCGTCTTGCCGCCGCCTGTGGCGAGACCGCTACTATTTGGGTTCACATTTCCCAAGAAGGAGAGCATCGACGCTATCCGCTTTTCTTTTCTTTTCTTCTCTTGTATGGCTTGTCGGTCTGCGTATACGTTTTTTTTTTTTCGTTTCTCTGCGTGTATCTATTTCTATCTGAAGCAGGAAAGAATGAAAAAAAAAAAAGAGTAAAAGGAGGATGCAAAGCACCACTTAATCTATGTCAACAAAGAAACAAAAGCAAGTCAGTCAGGTGTTGCGTGGTCCAATCCTTTTCCGGTTTGGATCGACTGAAGTGAGAGAGGGGCGAGAAAAGGCGTGGAAAGAGAAGGAGTTCAAGGTGAGAATATGGGGAAACCGAAAGCACGCAGTTCGAGGAGTATGAACAGCGGTACCCTCTTCCGTGCATATCGGAATACACGTCTCTTGGCACTCTTTTGCACGTCACGATGAGATTTGGTGGAAGGGACGTCTTGATACACCAGCTCAGCGGTGCACGTTGAGCCATTCCCACCACTGAATCACACAGACAGGCAGAGCACATCGTCCGTCCAACGACTATTCCTTTTTTTTGTGTTGTTCTTGACGAGTTTGTGGTATCGCACAGTTGGCATCCGTTTGGTCGTGGCGTCTGAGTCATCCACACCATTTGACAGCAACAACACCAACTGTAATCTAGTTCTATTCGTGTCTATTGACGTCACTGCCATCTTGCTAGAATGACATGCGTCGTGCTGGCTTTGGCGCTTCCTTGCCAGACACCTTCGCGTCCAGCGCATCCGTGGTGCGGCTGCTGGGAGGCACGCCGTACACCTTGGGCGCCCCTGCCCCGGGCGGCAGCTTCGACGTGCGCGCAGAAGGCGGTGGTGGCGGTGGCAGAGGGGGCTCGTAGCTGGCGCTGTGCGCGACTTGCACAGACGACGTCAGCACCGGCGCCACGTGCGTGGTGGTGCTGCTGAAGCTGCTGCGCGTCACAGTGACCGGCGGCGGCGGAGGCGGGCCTGAGCGCTCCACGACGAGCGCCAGCTCAGGCGGCGGCGTGTCAATGTCCAGCGGTCCGCCGGAGCTGGCTTCGTTCCCAAACCGCGCAAACGCAGGGCTCGCCGCCATGCGTGCGGCCAGCCCCGACAGCACCGCCGTGCCCGCACCTGGAGCGCTCATGTTCGTGGTGGTGGTGGTGGTGGTAGTGGTGGGGGTGGCAGTCGAGGGCACCGTCGTGGACGTAGGAGGCGGTGGAGGCGGCGGAGGCACGGTCGCAGGGGGCGGAGGCGGAGGGACGGACACCCCCATGGGCGGCAGCGGCACCGAGGCACCGGGCGGCATGGGTGGTGGTGGCGGCACACCTCCAGGCAAAGGGACAGCACCAGGAAGTGGTTGTGGTTGTGGTGCGGTCCCCCCAGGCAGAGGAACGGCACCTGGCAGAGGAACGGCACCTGGCAGAGGAACAGCACCTGGCAACGGAACACCACCAGGGGCGGCAGCGCCGGTCATGGACTGCGAGAGGTAGTAGCCGCTGGCCTGGAGCTGCGCACGGGCGGCGTTGACGGCATCAGCGGTCTTGTCCATATTCTCCTTGACCGCCTTCATCTGCTCCTTGCGGCTGGCGAGCAGGGCGTCCAGTCCGCGGGCCTCCTCGGCCAGGCGTGCCACCTCCTTGTGCTTCTCGCGCAGGTTGGCCTCCATGACGTAATACCGCACCGCTGTGGACTGCCTGGCCTCGTCATTCTCCTCCAAGTACGCCTTGACACTCTCCTCGCTGCCATTCGACAGCACCACCAGCTCGGCCAGCTCGCGCTGTTCATCGAGCAGTCGCTCATTCGCGTCCAGGTAGGGCCGCTGCGTCGTGTAGTACCAGCGCATGTCCAGCTGGTGCTCACGCAGCGAGGTGATCGGGAGGTGTTCATCATGATGCCAGCAACGCACCGTGTTGTCGGCCGCACCGGACCAGAGATGGTAGCGGTCGACTTCCACAGCGGGCTGCAGTGCCGTCACGCGCGCGCCGACGTGATCGGCCAGACGCTGCACCATGGTGCCATCCAGCGCGTGAAACACACACACGTAGCCGTCGGCCCCGGTCGAGTACACACGCGAGCCGACCCGCCGGAGGGACGTGATGCGACCGGTGTGCGGGTGCGAGATGAGCAGCGCGGCGGCGCTCGCCTGGA
This sequence comes from Wallacemonas sp. Wsd, assembly GCA_030849645.1. Taxonomy (NCBI): domain Eukaryota; phylum Euglenozoa; class Kinetoplastea; order Trypanosomatida; family Trypanosomatidae; genus Wallacemonas; species Wallacemonas sp. Wsd. The sequence goes on along the minus strand of JASANQ010001269.1, from coordinate 107,994 downwards.
GCCGCCAGACGGCGAGCTGACCGGCGTTGTCGCCGGACCACATCGTCACGCCGACGCGACACAGCGCCGAGACGCCGCCGGATGGCACGTGAATACGGCTCACCTGGCGCGGCGCCCCCGTCGGGGCATCCCAGACACGAATGGTGCCGTCATCGCCGCCGCTGACGAGCGCGGTGCCCTCGGCGTAGAGGCAGCGCACGTAGTTGGTGTGTCCATTCAGCATGCGCAGTAACTGGCCATCGTGCGTGCGCCACTGGGCAATTTGAAAGTCGGCGCTGCCGGAGAAGACGGAGGCGCTCTGGGCGGCCTCGGTGAAGCAGTAGACGCCGGCCATGTGCTTGCGCATCTGCCGCAGCAGGAGGAACCGGCGTGCGTCGTAGACCTCAATCGTGCCCGTCGACAAACCGACCCAGACGTGCGCGGCCCCTTCTTGCATGTCCCGCTCAGACACGAAGACGGCACGATCCGGCGAGGGGGCGGCGGTGATGGTGCTCATGGTGATGGGCAGCAGACACCAGACGCGCGTCGAGGACGAGGGCCGCGAGGACGGCACAAAGACATGGACGAGGCTGCCCGTGTGGACGTGGTGGATCTCGATCGCGCCGTTGCCGAGCGCCAGCCAGGCGTGTGGGCCCGCCACGGCGATGGACACCACGGCGTCTGTGGCCTGGAACGCGGTGGTCTTGGGCGTCACATTCGCAAAAAAGTCAGCAGAAGTCGCAGCGAGCATGACGACTCTCTCTGTCTCTCTTACTCTCTCGTCCTGTAGCTGTGTGTCTATGCCTGTGTATGTATGTGTATGTCGGTGCTCGTCCTTTCAAAAAGAAAGCACACTTTAAGAAGGCAGGAAGATGAGGTGAGGCAGGGAGGGGGATACATCTGTGTGTGTGAGAGAGAGAGAAGTTGAACAGGCGTGCGTCCAGCGACACACCCAGTTGGAAGTCAGAGCGAGAACCATCACATGAGTTGGTTCTTCTTGAATCACAACGCATTCTTTTTTTTTTCTTGGTGAGTTCGTAATTTGAGTGCGGATGAGCGAAAGAGCAACAAACACAAGAGAGGTGTCAGAAAGGCGAAGAAGAAAAAGAGGGGACAGCGCGAGCGCGTATACAGAACAGGAGTAACGTCAACAAGCATTTATCACTTGTTCTTGTTCTCTCCCTCACATCCCTCCCCCCCCCTTCTCAACACACGTGTGTATGTGTGCCTGCTTTACACATGGCGTCCTCGGGCTTCGTCAATCTCGTAGTACTGCGCATTGTAGCCCTGACCGGGCGTGTAGACACGGCCCGTGCGATCGACGCGCAGCGGACCAGACCATGACGGGTCGTCGCGCGTGACTTTTTCGGCCTCCACCGTGACGAGAATACGCACGGGGTCGGCGAGCACGAGGCCAATGCGACCGCCCACGCACAGCTCCGGGGCGAGGAAGAATCGGGTGGTCTGGGACGGCATGACATCGTCGTCCTCCACCTCCTCCAGACTGTTTTGCTTGTCTGGCCCTTGCTGCTGCTGCTGTTGCTGTTGCTGTTGTTGTTGACGTCGCACATCACAGGCGGCGGCCATGGCCGGCCGACGCATCAGCGGCAGTGTGGGTGTGCGCGGAAGCGGGAACACGCAGAAGTCGTCCAGCAACTCCGGCTTGCGCAGGAGCTGGCTGGTGATGAGGTGGGCCTCACGCTGGCTGATCTCCAGCAGCTTTCCCGTGAAGTGGCGAAACATCCTGTTCACCGGGTATCCACCAGGGATGTCCGAGGCTTGAAGCGGACGGGGCGGTGCCTGTGCTGGTGGGGGAGACGGGGCACCTGCCAGCGAGGCCTCCGATTGTGTGGGCTCCTCTTCCGTGTTCTCCGGCACTGGCGCCACAGCGGCCGGCGCGGACCGATCAACGCGCCCCAGACGATGGCGGCGTGTTTCACCATTGTTGAGCAGCGCCCGGTGGTGGCTCTCAAAGTGCAAGCGACGCCGCATTGTGCTGCGCAGCGTCTCCGACACGGCCCCGGCGTACACGGCCCCGCATTGTGCGTTGAAGAGTTCCGTCACGTTCAGGACACGTGTGCGCGAGTTCTCGACGCTGCCGTGGTTGATGAAGTCGACGAGCGTCATCAGCTCCGACGGCTTCAGCGCGGCCGCCAGCGTGGGCACGTGACGTGGGCGAGGGGACGGCTTGCGAAGCGCTCCCGGCTGAGACGCGTCACCAGCATCACCAGCAGCATCACTGGCCGCGTGCGCCGCCGCTGCCTCTTCGGCCTCCGCCTGAGAAATGGCGAGCACGTACTGGAGCAGTGCTTCTTCGGTCAGCCCGGTGCTCTCTTGCAGGCGCCAGTAGTCTTCCGGCCCATGCACGGGGGACTTGGCCGCCCTTCCGTCGTCGTGCCCGTCGTACGCGTCGTCGTCGACCTCCCACGCCTCTTCGTCCCAGTCGCCGTCCTGTCCATCATACCCATGGTGGTCGCCCCCGTCGTCGGCCGGCCAGATGTACTCGGCGGCATTCTCGCCGGGTCGCAGAGGCCGCTCCACCGTCAGCACCAGCGGCGCCACGTTGCTCAGCATGAGCGGCTCCCCAACACGGCTGCGCTGTGGGGCGGCAGCGACGGTGGCCGGCGATGACGAGGACGGATTCACCAACGCTGTGCGCGGCGCCTCTCCGACCAATGTGCCATGGCCTGTGGCGGCGACGGCGGTGGCGGACGGAGGTCCACCAGTCCCACTGTCGCTGGCAGCGGCGCGAGGACGACTGAGAGGGGCGTTGGCCACGCTCTCCCGCGTCGCGACACCTTCGTGGATGGCCACGGTGAAGCTGCCCGTCTCGCGGTCGTCAAGCTGTGTGAACTCCTTGAAGTGCCACTCACGGCGGGCATCGCGCACGTACAACTGCCGCTCCCGCAAGAACCACTCGTAGCCGTGCATGGTGGTGCGCGGTGGAATGGCGAACTTGCTCGCCAGCAGCGACCCGCCGCGCATCTCGCGCATCTCCTCGTGGAAGAAGCGCAGCTGCTGCTCCCAAAGGCTGTCACGGTACCGCAGAAGAACCCACAGACGACGGCAGGTGCTCGCAAGGTGCAGCACGTCGGTGTAGTGCACGTAGGCCGTCACCCACTCCCAGCAGTCGAGGGGCATGTGGATGAACGGCACCTCGTGCGGGTCTCGATTGCGGGCCTCGGCCTGCAGACGGAACTCCTCGCGAATCTCCGCGAGTGTCTGGCCGCGCTCGGCTGACCCGGCCTCCGGACGTGGGCTTGGTGAGGCGCCACTAGGCCCCGGGTGCGCTGCGACCGACCATGCGGACGGCGACGTGTGGAGGTTGGCCGAGGCACGCGAGGTGGGCGAGGCGACGCCCTCGCCACGCCGCCCGCCGGGGGTGTGAAAGAGCGGTCCCTCCGGTGCGAGGGGGCTCATGGCACCGGGGAGGCTTGGCGGGGCCGGGGAAGGCGCGATTACGGGGGTACTTTGCTGGCTGGTGCGCGAGCTCAACCGCTCTGCCCACGTTGACATGAGTGAGGCGCAAAGTAAAAAGGACGAAGAAGGAGAAGAACAAGGAGGGTGAGAGCAACAGTAATCACACGGTCGAAATAAAAAAAAATGAGGGGACGCCGTTCTTCGAGCTTTTTGTTTGTTTGTTTTTCTGGATGTTGACCTTTCCTGGCACCAAGCAAACAGTGTCAGTCATCACCACGAGCGAGAGAAGGAGTGTGACAGGAGAGTGAGGGAGAAAGAGAGCAATGGCAAGAGAGGGAGGATTGACACCAGCCACGGATGTGACGTGCGTGTGGACGGTCCTTCGCTCATGACGCGTGGAGTAATAATAAAAAAACAATGTCTTCAGGTGTCAACGAAGAGCTGTCAGATGCCGTCAGGAGTTCATTGAGTTTGATGTCTACTCTTCTCGAACCCTGCATTTGACACACTGCTCGCCACAGCAAAGAGGCGGAAGGAGATGACTGCCAACTGAATATATGTGCGTGTTGCACCTTCACTGTGATTTCCTTCGTGAACCTCCATATGCGAGGTAGGTGAAAAGAAAAAAAAACGCACTTACACGTCCAAATCAGAAAGAAGAACAGGCAACACCAGATGTCTGTGCTGCTCCTTTCTGGCTTCCTTAAACGAAGAAAAAAAAAGAGAAGCAAAAGAAGATTCTGTGAGAACACGAGGTCATCCGCAAGCAAGTGCGCCACCAGGGGAGGATGAGAGGGAGGAGAAGCACCCCCCAAAAACAACAACAACAGAGACCAGCAGTATGCCAGCGAGCAATACCGACAAGGAAAATATACCAAGTAGGAGAGAGAAAACCACTGTCTGGTCTCCCCTTCCCACTTGTCTCCTCCTCCTCTCCCCCCCTTTTCAGCCCCTCCTTGCACAGGCACACCATTCTTAAATGCGGCTCCAAGCAGGGATGCCCGTCGGCGAGTCCTTCGGCGCCAGCTGCCGCCGTTTGAGCGTCGACGTCGGGCGGTACTTGTTGGCCACGGCATGCCACTGGTACCACAGCTGGCGATACACGCGCGGGCGGAAGGCGGAGTTGATCTCCGTGTAGTGCAGACCCGCCGTGAAGGGCTGCGGCGCGCTCGCCTGTGTCGCCATCGCACGACTCGAATCCTCCTCGAGGATGGCCTGGAGCTGCTCGGGAAGGATTTCCTGGTCACCGCGCAGGTGCAGCGCCATGACGGTCGCCGCCGCGCGCGTTTCGGCGTCTGACGAGCGCTTCATCTCGGCAAGCGCGCTGTCCGTCGGCCGGTTGCCGTACACGTCGGCCTCCCACTTGTCCTCGTAGCCCTTCACGCCGTGCTGGGCGGCCAAGCGCATCAGCGCACTCGCCTCGCGCGGGCGCCAGTTGCGAATGAGGCAGTCGTGGAAGAACTTCACCATGTTCGGGTGCAGCTGTCGGTCTTCGTCGACCATCTTTTGGAGCACCTGGCACGCCTTCTCCCAGTGGTTGAACCCGGGTATAGTCATCGTCACAATGACGGAGTTGTGCATGGTGTCCGTCGAGTCGAAACCATTCGCCTCGCAGGCTTGCAAGGCCTCCAGCGCCACGCGCCAGTGCTGCAGCTTCTCGAGTCTGTGATTGAGTTTAAAGTCGAAATTGTAGCCGTGATCGGCGTTGGCCATGCCATTGACAATGTAGTAGTAAGACGCGCCATTGGGCTGCACGCCGTCCTCCTGCATGGCGCGTACGACCTTGATGATCTCCAGCGCACGCCCCCACAGCGACTGCGAGAAGAGGACCGTGTTGTAGTGCTCCAGCGTCAGTCGGTAGCCGACCATGCGTCCCTTGGACGCGAAGATCATGGACTTCTGCCACGAGGAGGTGTTGGCCATGCGCCGCAGCACCCGCAGGAACTCGGTGGGGTCACGGCGAATGGGATCCGTCATGGTGACACTAAAATGCGCTCTGTTCTTTTTTATTTTCGTGTGATCTTGTTCTTCCCTGTCTCGCGCCGCGTGCACTTGGACAGAGGGACTCGAGTAAGCATGTACGTATCACATTGAAGTTTGCGATTTGGAAAAGGAAGGTGGAATCGAGAGAGCGCGTGTGGTTGTGTGTGAATGTCAGTGTGCATGCAAATGTGTGTTCATGTGTGTGTGAAGATCACTTCTTTTTTAAATAACGGCGTCGCACGTGTTCACGTCCGAGCAGAATGCGTCCGTACACTGGCCGACACTTTTTTTTTTTTACTCTCCAGTGTTGAGACTGCTGTGGTCTTCAATACTTCGCCTTTTTCAGTTTTTTTTCCATGCTGTCATTTTTTTTTCTTCAGTGGTTGGACATTAACTCGGTGATTCAGGGTTGGTGCTCTTTCCTTTTTTTTTTTGTGTTGTACGTTGTTAGAAGATGAGAAGTAAGCCCCGCATGTTTGAGCACTCACATAGTGGGGAATAAAAGGAAAACGAAGAGAGAGGAGAAGGGTCACCCAAGTTCGGGGGAAAGTATGCAAGGTGTGAGCAAACACACACGCTCGTGCTAAAGAGAAGAGAAACGCAACAAGAATAGCAACAAGAAGCAGCAACGCGTAAGGAAGTCAAATCAGCACCAAGGCATTGTGGGAGAGGCAGTCAACCACCCAACAGAGTGAGCAGATAAGTTGGGAGAAGCAGACGGGTATATATGTGTAGATGTGCATGCTTTCTGCCATTTTTCTTCTTTCCGTTCTTCTTCTTCCTGTGGTCGTGGTGATCAAAAGACATCCCTTTCGCTACCTTTCCGCAGAGCCAGAATCACCCCCTCCACAGTGTCGTTTTCCGCGCACAGCTGCTCCACCTCCGCGGGGCTGAACGCCTTGCCACTCCGCTCGGCAACCTCCTTGTACACTTGGTCCAGCAGCGCCTGCGGGACGCGACCGCTCTCCATCGTGCTGTCAAAGTAATGTTGCACCATGTCAACGGCACACTGAGGGGAGAAATGCGCCATGTGCAGCTTCATCGTCACCACACCAGGGCGTGTGAGCGCGGCGTCAAGGTGTTCAATGTGATTCGTCGTCATGACAACAATGCGGCCCGGAGAGTTGAGGATGCCGTTGAGCGCGACGAGCACGCCTTGCATGCTCAGCTTGTCCGTCTTGGTCGCGTCGTTGATGGCGACCTTGTCCACCTTTTTACCCTTCTTGGCGCTCTTGCGCGCGGCATCGCTGGAGGCATCCTCATCGCTCTCTTCGTCTTCCTCCTCCTCGTCGTCACCACTGCCGCTGCTGCTTCCGCTGGTGTCGGAGGCGTGTCCGCTTGCTGCCTTGGTTGGCTCATCTTGGCCGCTCTTGGACTGCGCCTCGTCCTTCTCTTCGTCAGCGTCGGTGTCTGCCTCACAGCTCGCCTCCTCCTCCGCCTGCGCGTCCTTCTCCTGTTGCTCCTCCTCCTCCTCGGCTTCGGCCGCACGCGCGGAGACGTCCTTCCACGACTGGCGCAACACCACCCCAGAGGCCGCGTCAATGTCCTCCAGCACGTAGATGACCTTCTTCGCGGTCAGCTTCATCGACTGATCGGACGAGTACCGGTTCCGCCGCATGCCCGGCAGGCGACAGCGGGTGTCGAACATGTACTGCAGCAGCTGCCGGTTCGTCTGCACGCGCGACAGTGGAATGGAGAAGAGGTTGCGGCCCGTGTAGGCCGCGATGGCCTTGACGAGGCTCGTCTTACCCGTCCCCGGCGGTCCGTACAGGAGCAGCACGAGCTTGTGCGGGAAGCCCGGCACGGCGAACTTGCCCGTCTTGGCCTGGAATTGGTCAATCAAACTGATGAGCCGCTGCTTTTCAGGGAAGAAGAGCGTGTTGAAGGTCTTCTCCTGCGAGAGCGGGAAGAACTGACAGCGCATCAGCTCATTCCCCGCGGTTGCCTTCTCCAGAAGCGGCTGGAGCAGGTAGCGTCCGCGATCGGAGGTGTCGCTGACGGACTCCTTGTACCAGTCCCAGGCCTCGGCCACAAAGGCGGAGGCCACGTCCTTGGCCATCACGGCCGTCTGCGTTGTGACGAGGGAGATGGCCTTGTTGCGGTTCTTCGCGCGGGACCCGCCCTTGCCGCCACCGCCGCGGTTGCCGTCGTCTCCACCGCCACCCCCACCATCGCCGCGACCGCCGCCGTCCTCACCGCCGCCGCCGTTGTTGTCGGCGACGACGCTGAACTTCAACGTGGGTCCGACCAGGACGCTGCAGTCCTCGGCTGGCACGGTCTGCACGCAGTAGCTCTTCTGGAGCACATCGACCAGCGTGGCCCCGCGATCGTCGGAGACGGAGCCCGGGGGACGCTTGTAGCGGTACGCGCCCTTCTCGTACGTCGGCTTGACCTTGCGGGCCACGTACTGGGTGATGGCCTCGGTCAGGACGCTGTTTTCGCAGACATCGATGGATACGTCACCGTAGGTGTCGAAGACGGGGGGCTGCACCATGGTGGTGCTGCCGGTGCGCGCAAAGAGTCCGAACACCCGCCGAATCAACTCAGGCCACGAATCGCGGAAGAAGTGGTGAATCATGCCGGAGATGACGGGGATGAGGACAGCGATCAGCATATCGACAATGAGGTTCCCTGTCCGCAGGGACGTCATAAAGTTGAGGTTCAGCAAGGAAGAATAGACGTCCATGGTGCCAACGTGTGAGTGCGCGTGGTGTGGACGAAACTAGAAGGGATGGGGAGAAACAAACAAAGATACGGAGAGAGAGAGAGATAAGGACAGGATCGAGAGAGTGATAAAGGAAGAAAGAAGGAAAAAAAGGGGGTCGATGCGGTGCTGAGCAAGAGAGTATCTGTTGGAAACGAGAATGGGGAGAAAAACCTCAGACACCGCAAATGCAAAACAAGTCACGTGATGCCCTCTCCGTGGATTCGAGGCTGCACCAATAAAGGAAAGAAAATGTGGCGTAACGCTTGTGGTGAATGCAACATAGAGAGAGAGAGAGAGAGAGAGAGAAATCGAGAAAACATAAAAAGAGTGTGAATGAATGAATAGAGAGTTGAACAGAGGCAGTTACTTGACGGTGCCATAACGACCGCGTTCCATTCGTTGTTGTGCATCATGACCAATCCCAGCGAGTCGACGCGCGAATCAGTGAAGCCGCTTCACCGCTCGAAACAGCAACAACAGGAATCAAAAAGGAAAGAGCGGCAGGTGTTTGTGTGCGTCAAACGTGTCCACACACACGGTGTGTGCTGACTGAAGTGCAGCATCTTCCGACAACAAAGCACGTCGTGCTTCTCGTTCTCTCTCCTTGACTGTAGTCATGTACGTGTGTGTGTGTGTGTGCTTTCTTGTGGGAAACCTTCCTATACAAGTACACGCTCTCTCTCTCTTTCTTTGCCCCGTCAAAGATAGAGGGCAGAAGATGAGGAGAGAACAGGAAACCGAAAGAAAAAAAAAAGGAAAAAAAAAAAGAACGCACGCACAAGAAAAAGCACAGGATCATGACAAGCGAAGTCATTCTATCCGGGCAGCTCTTGAGATTCTTTGTACATCACAGGTGAGTAACCGAGACCTATCAACAACCACAACAGCAAACTGCAAGGCACCGTCTTTCGCCCTGCTGGTCTACTCGGCTGCGGCGGCAGTCAAGGCGTCAAGGCGGCTGGCGTTGTTGTTGTTGACGTTCGCCGTCACCCTCTCCGTCTCGAGCTTGAGTCGCACAGACAGCTGCTGGTTGGCCCGTCGCAGGTACGCGAGCTCGTCCTGTTGCTTCTTGTTCCGCGCTGTGCGTGCCTTTTCGAAGCTGGCCTCGATGGCCGCACGGCGCACCATCAGCGCGTGCTGCGTGGCGCGAAGAGCGTTGCGCTCGCCCTCCATTTCCTTGACGTGCGCCTCCATCTTGGCGAGCGTCTCGTCGTCGTGTGCCTGCAGACAGCGCGTCGCGCAGAGCAACTGCGAGCGGTTGCACAGGTCCTGATGCACCCGCAGACTGTCGCGCAGGTCATCACGCAGGCGCTGCAAGAGCACGCCCCGCGCGGGTTCCTCCACGGCGATCTGCCGCAGCAGCTCGTCGAACACGTCCTCGTAGATCTCTCGCCGCACCGGACAGATGCCCGAGGCTCGTGCGCGTCTTTCTGGCAGCCGCTGTCGAAGCTGCGCGTGCATCCGTGCGACCTCCTCGCGGGTCGCGGGCTCCGTGGAGACGAAGCAGACCCACTGACCCTGGTCTGCGCCTGTCGACGCGGTGTTTGCCTTGGTGCTCGAAGAGGAAGTGGTGATGGGGACCGAGGAAGAAGACGGCACATCCGTCAAGGTGACGGGGGCGGGAGGAAACATGGCATTCAACAACGGAGCGGTGTCACGGACATTGGCCATGACGGACTGCAGCACCTGCTCGGCGGATGGCGCCTTGCCCACGCTGGTGGTGGTGGTGGTGGTGGTGGTGGTGGTGGTGGTGGTGGTGGTGGTGGCCGCACTGGAGCGACTGTGCGTCGATGCCCCAACGCGGGCCGCGCGCTTACCGGTGCCGCTCGGTGGCGTGGGCAGTCGATGCGCCGGATCTTTGCGGCTCGCGGCGTGCGCAGCCGTGTCCGCGTGCGCCGTCTGTTCGGGGCGTGAGTTGTGCGCAGCGAGGAAAGCCTCGCGGGCGGCATCCTTCGCGGCCGCGAGACGCGCCACAGGGATGGGGCTCGCCTTGGCCGCTCGCGTGTGCGTCGACGCGCTGGTGCTGGCCGCGGTGCGCGTGCTGGTGGCCGCCGCCTCGACGGCGTCGTCCTCGGTGAGGCCGTCATGTGCTGCGCGTGTGGTGGCGATCAGACGCGGCACCTGGTAGCGCAAAAAGGAGCGGAACACATCCTGTTCGGCCGTCGCCGGAGCCGGCACAGCCGCACGCGTCGTCATGAGAAAAAAAAAGAGTGTGGGNGAAAAAAAAAGAGGGGGGGGGGGGGGGGGGGAGGAGGCTGCTGCTTTCAGCTTTTTTTGTTCTGTTCGTCTTCACGAACGCGTTTGGATGCTCCTACGTGAGGTCAACAACACAACAGTGAAATGGAGGGAAAAAAGAGGTACGAGGTAGCATGAAGAAGAAAGGAAAGGGGAATGCATGTGCCCACAACTCACACAAGACGATGCGCACGTACAGGAGCCGTTGTCACAATCAGGGCCGGACGAATCAAGTCACCAAGTGAACTAGCACAGACGCGTGCCAAGAACAAATGCCCGCGTGAGAGCGATGCGTCTGACTCGTGTACTGCGTCGCAAGCAACCACGCACATACCAGAACCCCTGGAGTTTTGTGCGAGATGTGTGTTGTGCAACGGCAACCATCTTCACCTGTGGCCTTCTCCTTCGTTTTTTGATGTTTGTTTTGCGCGCTGCGCATGGCACGAAAGACACACACACCAAGTGAAACAAAACAAAACAAAAAACCATGTCGGTGGGAAAGTATACATCGTCGCGTCAAAGCTCAATCAACAACAAACAGAACGAAACAAAGGGAACCAACATGCCTAGCTTTGCCTTTCCCTCCTTCTCTTTGTGCTCAGACCTCTGAAGAATTACTTTTTTTTTTTACATCTGAGAGGGCACAAAAAAAGCAGCAAAAGAAAAAAGTGTGGAGGAAAAGCGACTGTGGTGGTCAGCAAACAACAGCAGGCGGACGGACGCACCTTCAGACACCAACCGCTGCACTGCGCATGTTGCGCAAGATGCCGTAATGCGCGTCGGGGTTGGTGGTCGTGTAGTGCGTGTGCAGGTCCGCGAGTTGCCGGAGCTCCTCCACCTCCGCTGGGGCAAACATGAGCTCGCAGTACTGCTCAATGGTCATGGTGCCGCCCTCAATGAGCTCCTCCAGAGACGCACCGAGCTGCACCAAGGTCCGTGCGGCCGGCAGGTTCAGCTCACGCACGGCGTACTCCAGCGCGGGCATGTCCGCCCCCAGGAAGGGATCGGTTCGCACAGTGGTGATGCCATGCACGACGACCACGTAGTACACGGCCGCCAGATCAATGCCGCGCGTCGACGTGCCCTTCACGTCCTCCTCCGTGTCGCCAAAGAGAAGGGCGAAGAGTGTGTACGGGGTGAGGTAGGTGCCAGGGACCATGGGCAGGCTGTTGAGCAGCGCGCGCACCCGCGTGAGCTCGCGCTTGAACTCCACATCGTACAGGCCCAGCTGACGACCGGTGCTGCGGCCCGAGGCGGCCGCCGCCGCGCGTGGGACGGGGGCGCGTGGCAGCGCTGGTGCGCTCTCCGCGGCCTGCACGCGCCCTGCCCCACCACCAGCCCCCGCTGCCATGCCCTCGCCGCTCGCGGACAGCGAAAGCAGACTCCAGCGCTGTCCTGGTGCAGAGGCATTCGCGCCACCGGCGAGACGCGTGGAGCTGCGCGGTGCGGCGGCATTCGCGGTGGCCTTGGGACCGCGCGCGGCGGCAGCCATGGAGAAGCGCGCGCTGGGCGGGGCGTGGAAGTCGCTGGTGGGAGGGGCGCCAATGAGGGAGTGCGAGGTGCTCATAACGGACGTGGAGCGGGCTGTCAGGCGTCGGCCACTCGCCCCGCCCACACCGCCAGTGCCATTGTTGAGGTTGGAGGCACTCAGCCCCATGGATGCCGCCGCGGTCGGGTTGCTACGGTACAGCGCGTGGTCCACGTGGATGACACCACCGAGGGCGGCCATCGCCTCTTGATAGCGCCGCAGTCGCTCGTCTACCTTGTCAAAGAGCACCGTCAGCTGCCGGCGCATCACACGCACGCGCGCGGCGTCATAGAGACCCCCGGCCAGCCGGCAGTGCAGCTCGTGCCAGAATTGGTTGGTGAAGGCGTCCAAGTAGCGGTGCTGCACCATCCCCGTGACCAGCTCCAGCGTGAGTGCCTTGGACAGCTCAGCGGACCAGGCCGCCACGAGCGACGGCAGAGGCGCGGTCTCGGACTCACCGAGCACCTGATAGAGCGGCACCGCCTGGCAGAAGACTTGCATGAGGTGCTGATGACGGAAGCGCGGCAATGCGCGGAGCAGCAGGCGGCAGGTGCCAGACCGCAGCAGCGCCATCGGCGTGGTGGTGGCGCGGCCGAGCTTCGCCTCGATGAGCGCGGTGAAGAGCGCCTCGTGGGCATCGCTGGGAGTGCCCTGCAACAGCAGAAGACTGCGACGCCGCAACGACACCGCGGTCGCTGCCGCCGCCGGCTCCGCGAGGCTGAAGGACGCGTGAACCGGCGCGGCGACCGGCTTGCCCGCCGCCAAGGCCGCGCTGTGACCCGAGGCGGCGAGTGCCGTGTCGTCGAGCGCGTGGTGCGGGGCATCGCGCCTCAGTGACGGTGGCGGCGGCGGCGGCTTCTTCTGGAGGGCCGTCGGTGCTGGGGCGTGCGCGGTCACCACGCCGCGCGGCTGCGGGGTCGACGTGAGCGCGAGCAGGAGCAGCACGAGGTCCGACTGGTAGAGCCGCTGATGTCGAAAGCAGGCCGCGCGGGCCACGTCGCCCTCCGCCAACGGCGCGTCAGCGGGGCGTGCCGCATCCATCACCACATCCGCGTCCTCCCGCGACGGCGAGACGACGGGCACGGGCAGGGCGAGCAAAAAGCGTGTGGTCAGCAGCGGGTCACCGCGGGGTGTGCCGTCCTCCACCTGGCTGAGCTTGTACACACGCTCCAGCGACGTCAGCAGGGGCAGGTGGGACGGCGGCTTCGTCTTCATTTCGCGTGCGATGCGGCGGCGTACTTCGAGGAGCACTTCCATGACGAGCGGGGCGAGGCGCAGCAGCGGGCCTTCTGCGGTCCGCGCCACCCGTGCCGTGCGACGGCGCTGGCGGGCAATGCGCTCGCACACGCCGTCGATCGTCTCGTCCTCCTCGTCGTCACCGGGCGGCACGCTGCCGTCCCCGTCCTCGTCTCCATTGTCCTCGTCGTCCTCGCCGTTGCCATTCGCCGCGGACTGACCGGGGCTGACCGGCGGGTACCAGTCGGCTTCCTCGGCCGCGGCGCGCGCGCTGTGGTCGGCGCCCGTGCCGTCCTCGGTTGCCCCGGCGCGTTCTCGAGCCGCCCGCGCCGCCGTGTCGGGAAAGCCCCAGCGCACGAGCGTCGCGCGGGGAATGGCCATGAGCAGCCACAGCGCCAGTCGCACGCCTTCGGTCGACTCGAAGACCGCCTGCCGCACCGGTCGTGATGGGAACACACCGGCGGCGAGGAGCATCTCCATGTTCACGCGCGCCGCGTGACTGAGGGAGGAGCTGATCAGACTGACCTGCCGCTCCTGGCAGAGCAGGTGCTTCGCGTAGGGGGAGCCGGCCAGGCTCACAACGGACAACATCATCGGACGCGTCACACTGGACGGCGAGGACGCACCGGTCAGGAAAGGCTCCTCAAAGAAGATGTTGAAGTCGAGGCGCAGACTGGGGAGTGTGTAGGGCAGACGCGGCCCATCCACGGCGTAGCTCGCGACGATCGCCGCGTGCACGGTCGCCAGAATGGGGAAGCCTGTGGCGAGATCCTGTCGCAGCCAGTGCTCGACGCAGGACAGGGAGGGCCGGCGACGCTGCAGCAGAGCCAGGCGCAGTGCCGCCGGGCAGCAGAGGGCGGACAACACGACCGCATCCACCGCGAGCATGGTGTCGAGGTTGTAGGCGGGCACACGGGCCTGCCCGCGACGGGAGCCGTCGCTGGCGTCATCCTCATCCTCCTCGTCTTCGTCGTCGTTCGCGTTCATCTTGCCGCCGGCTACCCTCTCCTCGTCCTCGCCCTCCTCATCGACTTCCGCGCCGCCGCCGGCGCCATCTTCGCGTGCGGCGTTGGCGGTTTCCAGGGCCTTCTCCGTGCGGCACCGCAGCGTGCGCAGCAGCGGGTGCTCGTCGAGCAGATGCCACGCGTCTGTCGCTGTGTCCATGACAATCCAGAGCCGACGGTTCACATCGCCAAAGGCGGGCACGGACATCAGAGGCGGTGCGTGGACGGAGCTCGCGAGACGGCTGCCGCGCACGCCGGACAAGCGCGCGCTGCCCTCGCCGAGCACCTTGACGCCCGTGTCCGCCTCGCCCTCCTTCTCGGTCGTTGTCGCCGCCGAGGCGTTCCCCTCCAGCACATCGGGGCTGTGCTCGCGCGGCTGTCTGTCGCCGTCCACAGCCTCGCTGTCGTTCTCCTCGTCCTCGTCTGCGCTCCCCAGGTGCGAGCCCTCGACACCGCCAAACGCACCAGAGGATTTAAACCAGCTTGGCCGCGCACGGGCGGGGTCGGGCACTGCGGCCTCCTCGTCCTCCTCGTCGTCCGCGCTGGGACTGGTATCGGGGTGACTCGTCGATGAGGCCCCACGCTGACGACCCGCGGCTGCGCCACCCCCACCGGCTGCCGCGAAGGACACGGCTCGCGGAGGACGCGGGGGTGACGGCGGTGGAATCGCCCAGCCGTACATGCCCGCGAGCGTCCTCTCCAAGGTCGGGGCGTCGTTGGCCAGCAGCGGGGCGAGCCAGTAGAGCGGGGCCTTGTCCTCGCCGTCCTCGGCCTCGTCCTCGCCCGCGAGCAGTTCAGCCGCGTTCTCGGCTGCTGCCGCGACCTCGTCGTCCTCGCCGTCCTCGCCGGCCCCTGCGCTGTCGCCGTTCTGGCGAACGCGGGTGGCGAGCCCCGCGCCAGCGCGGTGAATCTTCTCCAGCATCAGCGCCATCTCGTCGAGTGCGTCGGGGGAGATGTTCTGGGACAGCTCATCGTCGAGGGTCAGGCCGTCTTCCGCGCGCGCGTGCTGCCGTGCATTCTCCGCGGCGACAAACGCACGCAGACCCTCGACATCTTGCGCAAGCTGACGCATCACGTTGGCGGTGCGCATGTCGTGGAGTGCCGCCCGGCAGACCGTCTCGAAGCCGTACGTCGGGCGTGTGAGTCGCACTTCGACCTCCACATCTGTCGTCGACGACGCCGCGTCCTCCTCAGCGTCGTTCTCGTTGTCCTCGTCGTCGCTGCCGCGCTGGGCGGCTGCGGCGAGTGCGCGGAGGTTCTTGGGCAGGCGGAGGGACAGCACCGTCGGTACTGGCTTCTTTTCTGGGATGTGCTCAACGAACCGCTCGTCAATTACGGCGGCAGCGTTCTTCTCGGCACCACCCTCCTCGTCCTCTTCCTCCTCGTCGTGATAGCTGCCACGGTCTAGGTCTTCTTCTTGTTCATCGTACTCCTCGTCGCGGTCGAACTCGTCTGCGTCGCTGGCGCTCATCTTGACACTGATGCGGAGTCAGAAAAAAGAAAAGCAGAGAGAGAGAGAGAGAGAGAGAGAGGGACAAGCACGCACACAGTCAGGTACAAATGCTACGTTTCGTTGTCTTTCGTACTTGTTTGTTTCTCTGATGGGATAGTATGTGATGGTGGTAGGGGAGGGGGGTACGAATGAAAAAAAAAATGAGGGATGAAGACGTGGAACAGCGAGGACGGTGATAGGAGATGTGGGTGTCGTTGAAGAAAGATTCATGGAGGCATATGAGAACGGAACATCCAAGTGCGAGAAAAGACAGCTGAACACCGTCATTATCATCGCGAGAAAAAAAAAAAAGAGCAGCAGCCAAATGTGGGTGCCAACACACGAGAGCGCGTGTTCAGGGCTCACCCCAACAACGCGTCACAGAGCTGGTCGACAATCGCACAGGCATAAAGCCTGGCACGGCTGGCTGTTCCTTTCGTTCCTTCGATCTTCTTTCCTTTCCACTTGGCGCACATACCTCGGTGCGTGTGTGAGAGAAAATGAGAGCAAGATAACGCTGTTTCTTGTCGCTTCTTCTGTTCTTTTTTTATTCTTTTTTGCGTAGGCACACAAGCCTCACTGATAAGTCCTAAATGGCATGTAAATGGAAGAAAGGAAATATTCCCGGCTCTTGATTTTTCTCTTTTTGTTTCCACCTCTCTGTTACAGACAAGTGAAAGGTGCGCGTGTAGTTGATACCGCGGTACCAGAAGAGAAAGAGAGAGAGAGAAAGCGCGCGAGACTGGGTGAGAAGGGGAAAACCCATGCGTACTTGAACTTTGCGCATCACCTGTTCTCTTCATCCTAAACCTCCACAAACAGCACCTCCATACCGAGGAGAATGCAGCTGAGGATACCGTAGCGCATAATCACGTACAGCTGCTGGTCCTGCACGTAGTCCTTGGCCGTAATCTCCATCGAGTAGTTACAATGCTTCGTGCAGATCACAATGACGTTGTACGCGAGCACAATCAGCATCACAGTGCCGAGGGGGCTGTAGAGGAGCGTGGACAGCGACGTGCACGCGTTCACCTGCGAGAAGTGCGCGACGAGGTTGCCGCCAAGGGTCTGGCCGAGGTAGGCACGGCGGGGCACCACGAGCGCGGTGCTCGGCGCGGCCGCACAGCGGCTACCGGTCAGCGCCGCCGCACCACCGAGGCGTTGGGCGACGAGCGAGCGGCGAGCCAGAAGGAGTGAGCGACGGGCGAACATGATGTGGCTACTGTGCTACTAACAAAAAAAAAAGTCTTGTAGGCGGGAAAAGGAAAAGAAGGAGAGGGCAACCACAACCGAAAGCGGAAAGTGCGCGGATGGACGATAAACTCCGAAAAGACGACTACCCCGAAAGACAACAACAACAACAACAATAACAGGATCAGTTCGAGAGAAGGTGCGACGAGGAGTGAGAGACAGAGAATAAGGCATGATTGATCGTTTTGTGGGAATAAGTAGAAGCGGGCCGTCGAGCCGCAATGCACAAACGCACAGTGTGCCAGAGAATGGGAGAGGCGCCAAGCGCTACTCTAGACATCCGCTACAGACCAGCAAGAACACACGAGGAGGAGGCTGACTGCGAGTCACTCCACAAGCGAGGCTCCCGTGTACGCTCGCCACGCGGAGATCATTCACTGTCCACTTTTCAAAGCTGCTCCCTTTCTTGCGTGCCCGCGCAGATCATGCCATCTTCCTTTTTCCCCCACGTTTGCCTCGCTGTTGTTTTGTTTTCATTATATAATTTCACAAAGAAGAAAAACCAAAAGAAAAGGAGGAATACACCCTATGTACAGCTGTTGCTCATGTCTACTATCGTCCAACACGAATAGAGGGAGCAAAGCAAGGACTTACGGTCACGAGACACGCTCTTTCGCACGTGTGCTCGCACTCACGCAGATACAGCCACGCGAATTACTTGTAGAGACAAAAAGTCAGGAGCAATGACACTTTTTTTTCTCTTTCATCTTTCATCTTTCATCTTTCATCTTTTTGTTATTTCATTTCGAGAACACTACCCAAAGAATCCTCCTCAGAGGAATCCAAAACAAACAAGTAAAAAGGCATGGCAGTGAACATCATGCACGCGCCACGGGCGCCATGAATGCACTTAAAAAAAAATCAAGTTAGCATAAAAAGACACACAATGAGATTAAACAAACAGTGAAACAAAAGGGAGAAAGAATACAAATGGAGGGGGAAATACTCGGAGACAGCGAGTGTTTACACGCACAAACAAATACGGAAAGAAACACCACATGTACTCCTCTGACCACGACACAAGAGAGAGAGAGAGCCAGGACCAAACAAGAATGCAAAAAAAAAAGAGAGAATCCAATCCAGAAAGCAAGCCTGGGAAAGTGTGTGTGTGTATGTGTAGGGGAAGATAAGAAAACAACAACAAAAAAGATAAACAAACGTGTCAGTCTAAATTACACAGCTGCAGTGCTGACTTCCCACCTTTGGTGTGGCATTGCTCGACTGTTTACAAGTGTGTGCAGATGCTGGGGGAACAACACCCTCTATTGTGGTCTTGTTAATCTTTAGAGGGTGTCCATATTTTTTTGTTTATTGTTTTTGCTTGTCCACAAGGCCGTGACAATTCGGGTTAGAAATAGATAATCAAGGCACAAGTTGCCGATGGGAAAGTATTAACGACGGCCGAGCACTGAACATACGCACGCAAATATAACAACAACCGCAGAAACAAGAGAGGTGAAAAAAAAAAGAAAAACAAACGAACAGAGGGAGAGCATGCGTGAAAGAGAGAGAGTGCAAGAAAAACGATCTACTTGGAGCACACCGCAGACAACGAACAGCAACAACACCTGTTGATTCACTGCCATCATGTTGAGCGCGTGTTGCTCTCTTTCTGTTCTCTCTCTCTCTCTCTCTCTCTCTCGCTCTCTCTCTCTCTCTCTCGCTCTCCTCTTCATGTTTCTCATTTTTTTTTTACAAGAGAAAACAAAAGGGCAAAAGAGGGCTAGCGAACGCATTTCGGTGAGCCTGGCTTAACTTAACATGGCGTCAACAATCGCCTCCCTCTCCTCCCCCAAAAAGGCATTTGAGAAAGAAAAAGAAAAAGAAAAAAAGGAAGGTACGTGTGCCTAATCTGAACAAAGGGACATACGCGGGCTCGGTTGTGTGGGGGAGGGGGAAGAGGGAGGGAGAAAGGCGGAAGAAAACAACAGCAAAAAAAAAAAAGAGAGAGAGAAAAGAAAGAGAAAAATGAAAAAAAAAAAAGACGATCAACCTGGTGAAGTACAGTCGAGATGCGTACTATTTTTACATTGCCGTTTTTGTTTGTATTTTGAAGTGCCGGAAATGTGTGCATGTCAGTTATTTTGTCATTTTTTATTCATGTTCAATTTCAATGGCGTTTCCTTCTGTCTGCTCACTCGTGCAATGGAACAAAGGTGAGTGAACGGCAAGATAACTCACGCTTCTCGTGGAGCCGAAAAAGAAAATTGAGGCTCTTCTTGTTGATTCTTGTTTACAGGTTTCATTCTTCAGTGACTGAACGAAACGATTGGATGGAAAAAAAAAGAGGGGAAAAAGAAGAGAGAGATAAGGCTGACGTCTGCCAGGTGATGTTTTAGTTTACGAGCTCCGATGTGTGGTATCACGGCACGGTGGAGGAGGAGAGAGGGGGGGGGGGGGGGGATATCACAGACAGCGTAAAAAGAGGGAAAAAAAAGGGCAAAAAGAAAAGAGAGAGAGAGGAAAAAAGAAAAAAAAATGCATGCATGTACCTTGTTGATACTGTTAACCTGGCAAATCAAAAACCCCTTTTTTGTGTTGTTGTTGTTTTGTGTAGAGGCAATAGTGAGAGGCAAGGCGCGAAGAAAGGGAGAGAGGGAAAAGCAACAATGACAAGAGAGCGGAGACCAGGTCACGCACACAGCACATCGTCTGCCACACTCATCACCACGCGTTGCCGCCACCCCAGCGCGTCTTGCCGCCAGCACCGGCACCGGCACCAGCACCAGCACCAGCACCGCGGTTATCGCGTCCTCCACGTCCGCGGCCGCCCGCGTTGGCACCACCGCGACCGTCGTTGCGACGCCCTCCGCGACCGGCGCCGCCGCGATTGCCGCCGCGTCCGCCGCCACCACCACCACCTCCGCGGTGCGGCGCGCGGTCGGAGGCACCGCGACCGTCCATCGGCACGTCGAGAGCGGCCTCGGGACGTGGGGACTTGACGAGATTGCGTCGCTCCAGGCGCTGGAGAATGGGGCTGCCGTAGCTGTAGCACTGCACGGGCAGCACAAACTTCTGGATGTTGTCGACCAGGCACACAAACTGCTCCACGCTGGAGGAGTCGAGGACACGCTGCACAACGTAGTTGGCGTACTGATCCTTGAGCATCATGCACAGCATGCTGGGCGTCCCCATGCCGATCGGCTCCACAGTGTCGATGATGCCCATGGCCGCGTCCTTCTCGTCACGGTTCTTCTCCTTTTGCTCGCGGTTGAACTTGTTGCCTGCACGGCCCGCTGCGCCGTTCGCCGCCGCCCCCGCGCCATTCGCGGCGGCCGCCGCGGCATCGCTCGTCTCCGCGTTCGCCATCGCCGCGGTGACCTCGGTGGAGCGCGTGAAGCTGACAATCTCCACCGTTTCGTTCGGGCCAGCGGCCGCGCAGTCGTCGCAGACAAAGTGGACCATGTCCATGCGCAGCGCGGGGGGCGCGCGGAAGAACAACTTCTCCATCACGTTGGAGGCGAACTTCTGCAGGCTGAACTCGTAGAAGTGCGGCTTGAGCACGCGGTAGATGGCCTCCACCTTGCGATCGTCCTTGGCGTGGTCGAGCACGTGCTGGATGACGTAGTTACCGTACTGGTCCTGCGCGAGCGAGTGCACGCCATCGAGGAGCTCGGCGAAGATGGCGTCCTCCTGGTCGGGACAGTGCTCCATGATGCACTGGATGACGCGGCAGCCATAGGCGTGCGTCGCCAGCTCCATCACGCGGCCGGCAAAGGCGGAGATGATGAAGCCGCAGCGCTGAGGGATGACCTCCACGCACTTCTGCACCACGTGATTGCCGTTCTGGTCCTGAATGCAGCGCGCCACGTTGCCTTCGAGCTCGGAGAGAATGACATCCAAGCCGGCCGGCGGCATCACCTCGATGCACTTCTGGATCACGCGGCAGCCGTAGGTCTGCAGGGTGAGCGCGACCACGTTACCCTTGAGCTGGGTGGCGGCGAAGACGAGCTGGGCCTCGTTGCCCTTCTCGAGCATCTTCTGGAGCACGTAGTTGCCGAAAATGTCGGTCACCAGCTCCAGCGGGTCCTCGAAGATTTCGTGGAACAGGTGGTCAATTTCGTCGGGCGTGGCCGTGTCCATCACGCTCTGGATGAACCGGCTCCCTTCCTGGTCCTCCGCAAACTCCACCGCGTAGCCCTCAATGTCCTTCAGAGACCAGTTGTTCTTGGTGGCGGCACCGCCGTGCAGCTGCTGCAGCTTCTGGGAGCCGCCCTGCTGCTGATAGCGGCCGTAGTTGTTGCTGTTGTTGTTGTTGCTGCTGCCGGCGTTGGCCGCGCCATCCTGGCCGCCACGGCCCGCGCCGCGGTACCCACCAGCCCCACGTCCGCCGCCCTGCACATTGCTGTTGCTGTTGTTGTTGTTGTGGCCGCCGCCCATGGCGCCTTGGCTGCTCTGGCCACCGCCGCCGCCACCGCGTCCACCGCTGCCGCGACGGATGCCCGCGCCGCCCATGTTGGTGGCGCCGCCCTGCAGAGCCGTCTGTGCGTAGTAGTCCTCGTACAGCTCCCCGCCGCCCATGCCGGCCACGGTGGCCGCGGCCAGCGCGCTCTGACCGTAGCCGTCGAACCCCCCGGTCGCGGCCATGACGCCCATCGTCGGGTCCATGCGGTTGGCGAAGACGTTGTAGCTAATCGCCTCCTGCGTGTAGTACTGCTGCGTGGCCAGGCTGCGCGCCCCTCCACCACCGACACCGCCACCCGCCCCCATCGTGGTGGCCGCCGTCGTGGGCGCGGTGCTGCTTCCGCGCGCGCCAGCCGCCTGACCGCCAGGTGTGAACCCATGGGGAATGGGGATCTGTCCGTGCGCGTACGCACGCAGGGTGGCAGGGGAGGTCATGGCCGCCAGCGGTGTCGGCGCGTACGCGGCGAAGAACTGCGTGTTGGGGCTGATCAAGTCGTGGGCGAGGAGGCCCCCGCCACCGTACGGGTTCATGACATCCGCATGCGACTCACGCAGCGTCTGCGGGTTGAGCTCGAGCTTCACCTTGCGGCCGCCACTCACTCCACCCGCCACACCGGCGCTGGCCGGCGTGGGCGAGTTGTTGGCGGGCATGCCCATGCTGCCGGCCCCAGCCGCGCGGCGGGCCGCCAGGCTCTCCGACTCGTCCTCCCACGGTGCCTCCACGGCGTCGTTGTTCAGCGACTCCTGCACCTCAATCGATGGGAGCGGCATCGGCGCGCGTGGGTCGCGCGGCTGGCGGCTGTGGTACCAGTAGTAGTACTCCCAGCTGCGGCGCATGTCATCTGTCGGGTCACGGCCGCTGTTCAGGTAGAGCTCAAAGTCCATCGGCGTGTACCGTGCAACGGAGGGCTGCGGCACGTATGTGGCGGAACGGCCCGAGACACCAGAGGCAACCTGCGGCTGCGGCAGAAAGCCCATCGGGCGGCCGAGGCTCGGTGCCGTGGTGGTGGTCGTGGTGGTGGTGGTGGGCCCAGGCCCCACCGTGTACCCGCCGCGGGCCCCACCACCGCCGCCGACGTGCGCGGTGTATCGCGTCGGCTGCACTTCGTCATCCCATCCCTGTTCACGCTGGTACATGGTGGCAACGACGGAGCAAAAAGAAAGTGTGCGTGCCTGTGTACGAAGCGGTCTCCCTCAGAAAAAAAAAAAGTGGGGAGGGAAAAAACAAAAACTGCGCAAAAAAAAAAACAAAAACGGCGGAGTAAATATGAGCAAAGAAGAGCAAAAATGTGATACTGAAATGCTCTCGCTCAATCTTGATGAAAGTCAGACCAAAAAAATAAATTTCTTTCAACTGTTTTTCTGTTCACACGAGAGTTTGTGTGTTGAATGTTGGGAGAATGTGGGAGTGCGTGAGTGAGAGAGAGAGAGTCAAGGTGGGTGGTGCTTGCATGTGGAAAGAAATGAGTCGCAACTATGGCGTGACTGATTGAACCCACAAAATATCATACAACATCCTATACACACACACACACACACACACACACACACAGACACACATGGGAGCACAAGCCACGTTCACCGTTCTGCACGCGCGCGAGCTTGGACATGTGTTCATCTGACCAGACCTCCTTGCCTTGTCCGGCCGTTTCGGTGTGGTGCGTCCCCTCACTCAGTGCCTCCCCGGCCTAGAGGAAAACTTGAACCTATGATTCTTTTTTTGTGTGTACTGTACCTCAACAAGACGAGGGAAGAATAAATCGTCTCGCGCTTTCGCCTTTTATGGATCTTGTCATGAACAGTGGGTCGCTTCGGAAAGAGACAAGAAAAACGGCGTTACAAGCAGTAACAACACGCGCTTGCCTATTTGAAGAGAGGAAGCGAAAACAAGAGTCCCATTCATGGGAACAAAAAAAAAACAAAAAAAAAAGGAACGAAATCAAAGGAAAAAAAAAAGGGAGAGAAAAAAAAGAAAGAATGCGTGGTGACCAAAACTTCATCCTGTTGTGCCTGAAATTAAAAAAAAAAAAGTTGGAAAACAAATAAACGATGAAACAGTACCCAAGAGGAAATGAACGAGCAAGAAATCCGAAGAAAAGCAACAAAGAGATCGGGGTAAATGAAAGAACAACAGCAACAACAAAAAAAGGAGAGGAAAAGAAATGCAGAATCACAGCCCACCAACATGTAGAGTAGTGGGGAATAGGGAAACCTAGAGGAAGCGGTGCATCTGCGTTCCATATACCTGTTGTTCGACTCCTCTTATTTTTCATCTGACCGTGTCCAGAGAGTACTTGGAGTGGGTTCACGCGCACCTCTACTTTGTCTCCATCGGTGTGTTTGCGTGACCACACACGCTGAGCGAGACGCGAAGGGGGAACGCTTTTAATGAATTGTTTGCCCAAGAAATCTCATCAACACCATTAATTTTTTTTTCGTGATCTTTTGTTGCCCATTGCTTGCCAGTCCAGTTTCTTTTTTTTTTTTCTCTGTTTCAAAGTTCAACAGGCATAGGACTAGGTCAGCGTCAACCATGACACCGGTGCCCAACATGCGTCGGGCTACGAGTACAGGGTCACACACACACACACACACACACACACACACAGCGAGGGAGAGCGAGCTCGTTTTCATTTTTTTGTTTTCTTCTTTTTTGGTGCTTGCGTATTGCCACAATCACGAAAAGTCCAGCTCATTGTACTTCTTGTTCACCTCAGCCGCCTTGCTCGCGTCGTCCGGGGTGGCGCTGGGTGGTTGGTGCTGGAGCTCACGCACGCGCGTCTCGGGCATCGAGCTTCGGTCGTCCGCCATGGGCGGCGCCGCCTTACCCATGCCGCCTACCACTGTACCAGCCGTGGTAGCGAACGCCGCCGGAGGGGCAGCACCGGCCTGGCCTTGCTCGTTCATCTCCATCGCGCGATCCGCGTTCCAGTACCGGTCAGACATCGCGTCCGGGTGGTAGTTGACGGAGGCCTTGCGCTTGCGTGTGAAGGTGCAGCAGCAGCACATGACAATGGCGACAATGATGAAGGCCAGCGTGATGATGCCAAAGACGATCGCGAAAGCCACCGCCGCCGGGTTACCAGTGCGCCGGTCATCGTCATCGTCGTCGTCGCTGTCGTCACCGCCATTGTGGCCCGAGCAGCCGGTGATGACGGGGCTCAGCGACCACCCCTTCGTGTCGCGGCCTTGCCCAATCAGAATGTAGCCGGCAGGCTGGTTCGGCGTCACCATGCCGCCGGCGCAGGCCTGTGAGCGGACGTACACGGGATAGGCCCCCGCCGGGACGCCAGAGCCCACCGTGAGCGTGCACGAGAGCGAGTTGCTGACGCTGACGGGGTCCGTGGTGCAGGACAGCCCGCTCTTGTCGAAGACCACCTCGTTCGTCTTGCCCACGACAAAGTTGCTGCCGGTGAAGGTCAGCGTGGAGCCGGACTTGCACTCGCTGCTCTTCGCGACACACTTCCCGCTCGCGCCGGTGACGGCCGGCAGCGGTGCGAAGACCATGATGGGTGCGAGCTCCGTCGTGACGGTGGGGACATAGTAGCCGCCGGTGGTGTCCTTGATGAGCACGCGGTACATGCCGAGGTTGCCGAGCGTCTGCGTGACGCCCGTGCAGTTGATCATGTAGGATGTGACGTCGTAGGCGGTGCAGGTCGGCACGCCGTTGCCGGCGGCCTGCGTGTTGTAGAACTGAAAAGTGAACGTGTGGCCCGAGTCAAAGACACCAAACACAGCGAGCCAGCCTCCCGTGTAGATGTTACCCTCCGATGCGCCGCGCGCCACCTGCTCGCTTGCAATGACGTCGTGCTCAGTCAAGGTCACACCTTTAATCGCGAGGCTGCCGAAGCTGCCGTGCATGAGGTTGCCAATGTACTTCTCCGCGGACCACATGTCCATGGAGCAGAGTTGGACTTGTGCGTAGATGCCGAAGGAACCGGTCACCAGCTGGGTGGAATCGGAGATACTCAGGGTGCACGTCAGCATGGTCTCACTGACATCCGTGACCGTGCAGTTGATCCCACTGGAAGCCGTGACCTCGTCCGTGTTGCGGACCACAATCCTGTTGTACGCCATATTTTTCTTGTTGAACCTGATCCCGGTGAAGCTGATCGACGCGCCGCTGACACAGTTCGCGTAGTTCTCGGCACACGCGCCCGTGACGGCCGTGACAACGGGCAGCGACGGCTGCACCGTGACCGTTGAGAGTCCCGTTGTGCCGGGCACGTAGCCGCCGGTCAACACGTCCTGCACGAGCAGCGTGAACATCCCCATCACGCCCGGCTTGCTGCGCACGGTGCACTGGAGTGCGTTGGCGAAGCTGCTGCCCTTCTTGGACATGACCGTGGTCGGGGTGATGGTCTCATTCTCGCCACACGTCGGCATCCCCTGGTCCTCGCTGCTGTAGAACAGCACGCGGTACTCCCTCTTGGGCGTAAAGTTGCCGTAGATGGTCCAAGTGTCAAAGGAGGCGAGCGCCGTGCTGTTGAAGCCGGTCACCACGTCTGTTTCCATGGCGGCTGTGTGGTCCCATGCATTGGTGAACTTGACCAGGTCCACGCCGTTGAGCTGGCCGAGCGCCAAACTACCAGCTGGGCACATCTCGTCGTACGAGCCGTCGTCGTTGAGCTCGTACAGCGTCAATGTGTAAATGCCAGGGAAGTAGTCCATGCTCAGCACGCACGTGCGCGTGTGATCGTCATCGCTGTTGTTCAGCGTGCATGTGATGTTGCTCTGGACATCGGGTGTTGAGCCAATGCGAACGAGTTCGACGTCGTCAAGGTGGTTGCCAGTGATGGTGAGGGTCTGCCCCGCACCACAGACTCCGTTGCCATCCAGATCGCACGAGACGTTGTACACTTCAATGTCCGCGACCGCGCTAAGCACACCCGCGACCAACAGCGCGAGAGCAAGAAGCTGCACAATACTCTTCTGTGTCGTCATCATTGTTTACAGACAGTGCAGCAATCACAAAAAAAAAAAACACAACAAACAACAGAAAAAAGAAACAAACAAAAAAGAGTACAGGGAGGTCTGATGAAGAATGTCGATAGAAATTACTCGACAACAGGAGCCCTTGCGCACGCAGACGAGACTTTCGTTTTTTTTTTGATTTGAAGTGGTTGATTTGAAATGTATTGTTTTCTGTGGAGATTTTCGTCTCTTTTTTTTTTTTTTGCTTGCACACATAGCAACGAGTGGGAATGGACAGAGGTGGAAGCGTGTGAATGATGGAGGATGGTGTGTGTGTGTGTGTGTGTGTGTGTGTGTGTGTGTGTGACAGATAGATAGATAGATAGAGAGAGAGAGAGACGGAGACAGAGAGAAAGCGATATCCCACGTGCGCAGTTGAGTGAAACTGTGATGTCTAACCAGACATGTTTCTTCTTTCTATCTTCCTACTTTGTACGCACATCTGATACGCGTATTTTTTTTATCTGTTTGACTTCACGATGCACATGCCTAAAAGGATAACCGAATGACTATCACGAACACCATCACCACACAAGAGTCAATCAAAGCAACTACAATAGAAGGGAAATGTGTCTACCAGCTTATCCCCGTGGCATGCGTGTGCACAAACCTCCAAACGGCTCTTGGCACGAAAGAAGAAGAAGAAGAAGAAAGGAAAAGGAGCAAGCGAAAGCAAGTGTAAAGAAAGCGATGTCAACAGCAACAGTAAAGGCGAAGGAAAAAGAGAACAAAAGGCTCGTCACGGAAGCCCCCACACTCGGCCACGGCACGCGTCCAGAGCAGCCTCTTCGCTCACGGCTTCTTGTTTCCCTGACGAAGGGCCTCAAGACGTGCGCGCAGCCTCGCTTCCTCCTGCGCTTCCCGATCGGCCTGCTTGAGCTCCAGCTGCGCTTCATCACGGGCGCGATACATGGCCTTCTGCACCTCGGCATCATCCGAGTCGTCGCCGACCACGGCACGGAAGACAGGGGCACCGGTGTTGGCCGATGACGTGGTCGGCTGCCCGCCCATGGTGGTGCCGCCGCTGCCACGGTACGCACCCATCCCACCGAGGAAGTCGTACGGCGCGGCCCCACCGGCCTGAAACCCGAGTGAGGAGATATCCGAGCTGTCGTAGATGACCTGCGTCCCGGCGTGAGAGGTCTTGATGACGCGTGCACCTTGCCCAGCACCGGTCGGGAGCGTGGTGGTGGTGGGCCCTGCGGCCGTGGCACCGTTCATCGCGAGGGCCTCCTTGAGCGCGTCGTGCTCGGCATTGCGTGTCGCCCGGGCCCGGCCCTCCACCGCATCGAGCGCCGAGTCCCGCTCCGCCTGCATGACGCTGAGCTGCTCGCGCAAGGCCAGGATCATCTCCTTCTGGGACTCGCACTTGGCCTTGAGGGGCAGCAGCGCCTGCCGCTCCTGGAGTAATGTCGTGCAGTCGGCGTTGCGGATGGTGAGCTGCCGCTCCAGAGCCTGCACGCGCGCCACGAGGAACTCGTTCGATTGACGTGAGAGCTCCACCTCCGAGGAGGACCTCGGCGAGGCGTCAACGGGCACTTCGCTCGGACCCGAGGAGTTGATATTGGAGGAAGCCATTGTGCACTATTATTGTTTTTTTCTTCTTCAAAGCAACAGCGATATCAACAGCAACAACAACAACCGAGAAGTCACGAAAACAATTGGGATGATGAGTGAGCTGCCTGCAAGTTGGGAGATGGTTTGCACACAACACAAGACAAAAAAAAAAAGAAGTTAGAGCAATGCAAATGGCACGATCGGAGGACAAACAGCTGCCAAGGAAGACAAGAAGAAGTGTTGGAGGAGAGGAGTGAAAAAGAATCAAGTCAGACGAAGAGAAAAAACATAGAAATGAGCGTACACGAGTACACGTTCCTGGAAGTTCTCACTCAGCCACTGACACACTTTCACACCATGGGCGTTGCTCTCGTCTTGAACCCAACGGTGGACAGTGGCTCATGTCCAGCACACACACACGCATAGATTGCGTGTGCATCCCTTTTACTAACGACGCGGTGCGATGATCGCTCTTTGAAGTTTTTGCCTTTCAGACGATCACTGTGCCGTACAATAACATATATATTCCCCTAACCATCGACAGGTGACGTTGTGCAGAAATCAGTAAAACGGAAAAAACACACACCATGTGCTCCATGTGCGTGTGTGTATGCATGGCGGAGAAGTCAGTGAGTGAAAAAACCCTGACGACTGACGAGTGCAAAACAGTGTCAAGCAAACTGCAGGCATCTGGGCTCAAGTTCACTCGGTCAAAGCACACACGCTCTCACAAACGAACAAAAACCACAAGAGAGAGAGAGAGGGAGAGGAGAAAGAAAGGAAAAGAAAAAAAAGAAGAAGAGTGCGAATAAAGAAGAAAAAAGGGAAAACTGGCACGAGCTGACTAGAGGAATAGGCTACTCAAAAATAGAGAGGCTTGTGAAGGTGAAAACCCTAGTCAATCGTTCCTTTCTCCCTTTTATTAATTTACTTCTTCATCACTTTCTGTGTGTAAAGAAAGAAAGAAAGAAAGAAAGAAAAAAGTGCTGTAGCCATCTGTTTTTGTTTTTGTTGTTTACCCGGTCAGCCGTTGTTGTGTTTTTTTTTTTTGGTGTGTTGCACTTTGCTGCCCAACGAGTGGCGGCATAGAAAAAAGAGGGCGAAACCAAAAGAACAAAGCCAAACACAGATTTCAAATTTTAAGAAAGTTTAAGATCAGACGCACGAGACCATACTATATATTTTTTGTTTCTTCGTGCTCTGATCATTCATGGAGACACAAAAAACTTGTGTCTCGTTCACTGGTTAATTTATTTTACTTTTTATTGTCTTGTTCGTGCGTGGTGTCAGTTAGACAACCTTCTCCTCAGCAAACGGATCACCTCGAGGCGCCACACCCACCAGCTCCGCGGCGGCGGCGTAGCTCTCGCGCGAGGGATTGCCCGCCTGGGTCTTGCGCACACGGCAGAACAGACAGATCGCAATGACGAAGCCCACGCCGAAGGCAACGGTCAAGATGCCGAAGATCACCGCGCACACCACCGCAGCCGTGTTCGTCTTGCTCTTTCCCTTGCTCGTCGTCGTGCCGGAGGTGTTCGCGTCCGGCGACGAGGCCTTCCAACCAGGGCTGCTGCCCTCGCCTGCGGCCACGCCTTTGGTGAGAATGAGCTGTCCGGCGGCATTCGGTGGTGTCATCATGCCCATCGCACACCCCTGCACAGACACGTACATCGCGTACTGACCCGCCGGCACACTGTCGTCGATGGTCAAGACGCAGATCGCCGAGGTCGCGCTTCGAGCGCTGGCCGAGGAGCAGGTGATACCAGGCTGGTCAAACGTGATGGCAATCTTCTTGTCGGCGACAAAGTTGCTGCCGGTGAAGGTCAGCGTGGAGCCGGTCATGCACTTGGCGCTGTCCGTCGCGCAGTCACCAGAGGCTGTGGCGAAAGTAGGCAGCGGTGCGAAGACCATGATGGGTGCGAGCTCCGTCGTGACGGTGGGGACATAGTAGCCGCCGGTGGTGTCCTTGATGAGCACGCGGTACATGCCGAGGTTGCCGAGCGTCTGCGTGACGCCCGTGCAGTTGATCATGTAGGATGTGACGTCGTAGGCGGTGCAGGTCGGCACGCCGTTGCCGGCGGCCTGCGTGTTGTAGAACTGAAAAGTGAACTTGTGGGTCGCGTCGAAGTCACCAAACACAGCGAGCCAGCCTCCCGTGTAGATGTAGCCGTCCGTCTTGCCCTTCACCACCTGGCCTCCAGAGGTCATGTCAGTCGTGCCGAGGGTGACACCAGCCACCGAGGCCGCACCGTAGGCCGTGCCGTACATGAAGTTGCCCACGTAGGTGGCATCCGAGAGCATTTTGTGCGTGCACACGTCCACTTGGGCGTAGATCGCGTAGGAACCATCCTTCACGGTGGCGGCATCCACGGCGAGCGTGCATGTCAGGGTCGTGCTGGTGACCGCTGTGGCAGTGCACGTGAGGCCGCTCTTGGTGCTGCTCGCCCCCGTCACCGCCGCAAACGCGTCCGTCTTGAGGATAGTGATGGTGTTGTATTCGGGCTTGTGCGTGTTGAAGTTGGTGCCGGTGAAGGTCAGCTCAGCGCCGGCCACACACGCGGTGCTCGTCGCGGCGCAGTTGCCAGAGACGTCCGTGATGACAGGCAACGGCGGCGTCACGGAGATCATGTAGAGGCCCGTCGTGCCGGGCACAAAGGCGCCGGTGGTGGCGTCCTGCACGAGCAGCGTGAACATCCCCATCACACCAGGCTCGCTGGTCACGGTGCAGACGAGGGCGTTGACAAAGCCAGAGGCCGCCTGTGCGTCCACCGAGGACGGCGTGATCGCGGCGCCGTTGTTGCACGCGATCATACCGAGCTCAGTGTCGCTGTAGAAGAGAACCTTGTACGTTTTGGCTGCGTCGAAGTTGCCGTAGACCTGCCAGGCCGCACCGGAGACGATCATGGACGTCGAGAAGCCGCTCACCACCTCGCTCGCGCTGGGCTGCACGTTGCGCCAGCCACTGGTGAAGCCGTAGGCGGTCGCCGAGAAGGCCGGGAGAGAACCCACGGCGAGGCTGCCCGCGGCGACGACGTCCCCGGCAGTGCTCGTGACGAGGGTGACGGGGTAGATTCCGGCAAAGGCCGTCTCGCTGAGGGCCAGCGTGCACGTGAATGACGTCGCCGCGATGGCGCTGAGGGCGGTGCACGTCATGGCCTTCCGCTCCACGGTGGTGCTGCCAATCAACACGCCGGTCACGCCGGTGAGCGCGTCGCCTGTGAAGGTGACTGTGGTGCCACTCGCACAGCTGCCCTGCGAGCTGGAGGTCAGGTCCGTGCACGCCACCGCGGTGACCATGGCGCCGTCCGCGACGCGCATCAGAGTGCTTGTGAATGTGAGAAGGATAAGCAGGCTGATGAGCGAGATACGGCCGAGTCCACGCCGAGCGGCGGTCGAGGGAACAATAGACATTTTTTTTTTGAGTTTCGTGTTGTTGAAGGGGGAGGGTGGTGGTAGTTATTGTGTTATGGTGCAGTCACTTTTTGTTGCGCTGTGTCTAATGATTGTGCTTTTTTTTTTGTGTTTGTTGCCAAAATTTGGTGTGTGGCGTACGTTAAGGAAAACACTAGAAGAGCTTACAAAGAAAAAAAAAAGGAAACGGAGGTTCAAGATGATGGAAAGCCTGTGGAGAGTAACACACACGGCCACATTGTAAAAAAAAAAGGGGGGGGGGGTGTAAAAGGGGAAGGAAAAGAAGGGAACTTGGGTGAAGCGGAGGAAGGGGTAGAACCATGCGAGCATAGGTGTCTCTTGTCAGGAACACACCCAAGATGGGGTGTGGATGCCGTTTTTGCGTGCGACAAAACCAAACGTCGCCGACGCGATTGCTCTCTTTCTCTCTCTCTCTCTCTCTGATTTACTATTGCTTTTTTTCTTTGTTTTTCTCTTCAATAGCGAAGACTTGTACGAAACAATAATCACAGAAAAAAAATCACACACCCATCTCAGCACTCTGTGTCTACGTCTGTGCCTGCGTCTGCGTCAATGTCTGTGTCTGTCCGACCCAAGACAACAGCAGCACCAGAGCATGTCATCACGCCTCCTTCCTCTCCTCCTCCTCGTTCCTTGACGCAGCGGTTGGGGTCTCAGAGACAGGTGCCTCGGCACGCTCCGCCACAGCCTCCTCCAGAGGTGGCCATCGCCTCGAAAGCAGTGCCGTCGTGGCCGCCGTGGTGGCCGGTACACGCGTTGGTGCTGTGCCCTGGTCGTGGATGCCACGCAGATGCGGTGGTGGGACCACAGCACGCGTCGGAGCAGAGGCAGCGACGGCAGCAGCGACGGCAGTGCTGTCCTCGGCACTCCCTTGCGCGAGAGGCGCGGACGGCGGAGACGATGACGTGGCCGCTTGAGCCTCGCGGGCCTCCGCGGCCAGAACGGTGCCGTGCGGGTAGGCCCGCTGCATCTTCGCGGCGAGCTCGAGCTTCTTCTCGTTGATCTGCTCCTGGAGGCGGCGGGTGTCCAGGTGCGCGCGCATGAGTTTGATTTGCTCACGCTGAGTTTCGATTGTTTTTGTTTGCTCGGTAATGAGGAGCTGCTCAACTTCAATCTGCTGCTGCTGGCTGTTGAGCTGCTGGCGGTGACTGCGCAACAGCTCCTGCTGGTGCTGCATCTGACTCCCCTGCATCTCCAACTGGCGGCGCTGCGCGTCGATGATCTGCTGCATTGTGCTGAGCTTCTCCTCGTAGGTCAGCATCCGCTGCTTCTGGCTCTGGAGCAGGGCGGTCTGCACGTCGTTCTGCTCGCGGTGCTTGCGGAGGAGGTTGCTGTACAGCTCCGCCTGCGTGCGGAGGGCGGTGAGGCGACTGTAGAGGCTCTGCAGCTCCTCGGCCTCGGGAAACAGCGCACGGAATGTGTCCAGGTGCTGCGCCTTCTCGTACCGGTCTTGGAAGTCCTTCAGCCCCCACTCGCGCTGCTTCAGACGCTTCAGCTCCAGCGCGATGAAGTCCCCGAGTACGTCGACCTCCTCCACCTCTGCTGCGTGCGGCTCGCTGTTGGTCTCCAACTTGGCCTTCTTCGCCGCCGGCTCAGTCGTGGGGATGTCGGCGGAGGCCTCCTCTTCTTCCGCGGGTGCGGCGGCTCGTGCGCCTGTGAGGGGCACGTCTTGCTGGCGTGCGTCCTCGCCCTTCTCCTCACTGTCCTTCTCCTCGCTGTCCGACGTTGGGTGGCGGACAAAGAGAAAGCCGAGCGGCAAGTGGCAATCCGGACACTCCACACGCCGCTCGCACGTGTACGCACGAAACCACGGCGCCTGTGCGGTGTGTGTGGTGCGTGTGACGGTCATGTAGGCCTCCTCCACGGACAAATTGCCTGGCGCATCGGCCCAGCGCGTGGGCGGTGCGGGCCGCAGCACCGCCTCACGGACAGCGGTGGGCACCTGGTCGAGGGTGGCGTTCATGGTCGAGTCTCGAGCCGCCACGTGCGTGGCCGTCGTCGACGTGTTGGTCGCTGTCGCCGGGCCGAGTGGCCGACTGGCTTGGGCACGCTCCGCGTCTTGCTGTCGAGCGTCCTGCGCACTCGCGCTCGCCACGGCGGCGGCAGCCTCGGTGAACGCCTCCGGGTTGTCGCCGCTGCGGTCCTCAAGGGACAGCCGCACGCCGCCCGCGAGCAGATGCGTGCGCGCACAGACAAGATCGACACGACTTTCCGAGGTCGCACCGAGATGACGGATAGGCACGTTCATGCGCTGATAAAGCGGCGCACGACGTGTGCTGGGCGTGGGCTGCGGTGCACTGCTACCGTCACCATGGTCATCGTCATGACTTGTGTTGGCACCCGTATCGGCATCCGCATCCGCGGTGGTCTGAGCGGACGCGGACGGGGCCGTCTCCTCGTCCACCGCCTCCACCAGCTCGCCGGCTTCCGTGACCCGCGCGGCCGGCGTGTCCACGCGAGCGGCGAGCCGCTGATCGTGTTCGTGTGCGGTGGCGACGGCGGCCTCGGCACCGTGCTCGCCCGCCGCACGCGCCGGTGCGGCTGCTGCCGCGGCATCGCTTGTGGTCGCCGTGCCTGTCGCTGTCCGTGGAGACGACGAGGCCGGCACGTGCCGCAGGGCATCCATCTCGTGCCGTTGTGCTTGTTCGAACTGACGCGAGGCCACAATGGCCTCCAGCGCCACGACACGCGCGGCCGGTGGCATTTGCTGGTCGAGCACCTTCTCCGATACCCGAATGGAGGTCTGGACCACCTCGTTGCCGCTGTAGCACAGCACCGGCACGTCGAGGTCGAGCAGAAAGTCGAGCTCGTACGCAAACGCGTAGTCGGTCGTCCCGCCCGGAATGCGGCCCAGTAGCAGGTCCGCACTCACGCAAATAGGGTAGTCGCAGCGTGAACAGGCAAAGCACAACAAACTGCTGGCGTCATCAGCGCTCACCTCGGCCGTGCGTGTCTGCACGGGCTCTGCAATACTCATGATGGCGTTGTACTTCTGTTCTTGTTGACACTGTGCGCGCTGGCACAAATGAGTAGATGATTGGGAGAAAAAAAAAGAAGAAGGAGAGCGAGACCGTTCTTCTTGTGGACTCTACAAATTTATAGTCAAACCCACTGAAAAGGAAGCAGACACGGCAACAAGAGATATCGATGGCAGAGAGAGAAGAAGAAGAAAATAAAATAATAAAAAAGAGTGCGATAGTGTGAGTGCTTGGTTAAAGTGAATCGGTGGGGTAACTGCGAAGAAGACAGACATGGAGGCGTGCGAGTAGTCCGTTTGTGCACCAAAATCAGCAGCTATCAATACAAACCTGACACGCGCAGTATCGTGGTTGACTGCTTTGCACTATGTTCGTTGTCGTTTCCTTATTTTTTTTTTGGTTTCAGCCACCCTGTTGCGACGACTCCTTTTTTGTTCTACTTTTCTTCATGTGTATGTGATAAGTGAGCACGCGAATCTGACCAAACCAACGAACGAAACGAATCATACTTCGCGCACTTGGCGCCCTTGACGCGCCATCTTCTTCTCGTCGTCCATCTCACGACAGGAGGTGCGGTGACCCGTCACAGGATCCACTCGCATGGAGCATGTCCAGAACGCCACCGTGTCTGCGATCGGCTCAGGGATGATGCGCCACTTGCTGCACGTATCACACTGCACCCAGTGGATGATTTCCTCCTCCTCCTCCGCCTCGTCCTCGTCCTCGTCTACAGCGTCGCCGCCCTTCACGGGCTTTTCCAGCGCGGCAGATGGCCGAGGAGCCGCGGGAGACGGCGTGTCGACCAAAGGTTGCTTGCGCGGACGGCCACGACCACGCTTGACGCCGCTCTGTGCGAGTGGCGGTGGCGTGGCTGTTGTTGTTTGTGACACATCCGAGGTCGTCACGGTCTCTTGTGTGCCGGCTGTGGCTGTGGCGGGAGAGGTGGAGATTGTGGAGTGCGAGGACTGCGAGTCCACCACAATGACCGCGCGGCTGTCGTCACCCTTCCCCTCCGTCGATCGGCCACGCTTGCGGCGCGGGGCGACCTCTGGGGCCTCTGGGGTAGCGTGGCTCTTCCGCCCTCGACGAGCTGGGGCAGGGGCTGTGGCGCTCTCTGGACCACCCATCGCGCTGCTCTTGTTGTTGCTCTTGTTGTTCTTCCTGTTGTTGTTGTGGCTCTTGCTGTGGGTCTTGTGTTCGGCCACGGCCTTCGCGGCCGCGCGCTCCTCGGCACGCAAAAAAACCTGCCGCAGCACATCTTCGCGCTTGCGCCGAATCTCGGCTGGCGTCATGGCGAGCTGCTTGGCCCAGCTGCCGGTCGAGCGCTTGCGAATGGCGGCCGTCAAGTCACGGAGGAGCGGCACACACTGCGCAATGAGCGCGTCCACGCGTGTCTGCGAGGTCAGCGGCGAGCCCCCACGCTCCGCCTCGACCACGGCACAAACGCTCTGAAGGATGGGCTCGTCCGCCGCCGGACCGGCCACCTTGTACGGCGGGACCACCGGCACAAACGGCGAGAGCTGCGCGGCCTCGACCACCTGCGCCGCGAGCAGCGCCTGCGTGCACGCGACGAAGCCATCCATCTCGGACACATCGCAGCGGCCGCCACTCGTGGGGCTCAGCGCACACACAAACGGGGCACCGCCGGGAAACGGCTGGGCGATGCGCCGCACCTTGCCGCACGCCTCGCAGACAACCCAGCAAAAGGCGGAGAGGGTGGCCGCAAGGTCAGTCTGCACAAGGTACCCGGCCGCGCTCTGCACCCACGCGTGGTGCAGCCAGTGCTGCCGGCGGGCGTGCACGTCACCGGCTCCCGAGGCGGAGGCGGAGGCCGCCACCACAGTGCCAGCGGCTGCGCTTGTGGGGGACTGTGGTGCCGCGGTGGGGGCGGTGAGGAGCTGGAGAAGCGCGTCCGTGGAGGAGCCGCGCGTGCTGTGATCCGTGGCCGCCCGCCGCTGCGCCAGACGCGAACTGCGCCGCAGCTCCAGCTCCTTCTCGAGGGCCTCGTTGAGCGCGTCCCGGCGTTCCTTCAGGTCCGGCGGGGCGAGCGCGGAGACCGATGACACGGCGCTGGCGGTGGCGACCGGCGAGGTGGCGGCGGCGATGTGTGGCGAGGCGCGCGACGACATGGCGCCGCTCTCCGCCTTGCGCTCGGAGGCCGTCGGGCGAGGATGGGCGTCGTCGCTCCTGTCTGTGTCAGTTTCCGCCGTGCCCCGCGCTGCCGCGAGCGCCTCGGCCATCTTGAGCACCTCGCCCGTCCAGCCGCTCTGGAGGTCGCGCAGACGATCGCCGGCCGCGCAGCACGCCCAACGGCACACAAAGGTGGCTGGGTTCGGCATAAAGCGCGTCACCGCCGTGGACGGATCCCGCTTGGCCGACGACGACAGCGACGTCCACGTTGCGTTTTCCAGTCGAGAAGACGGCACGGGCGATTGCCTTCGCACCAAGGCAAGCAACGCGACGGCGGAGTCGGAGCTGCTGGCGAGTTTCTGCTTGCGCCGCTCCAGCTTTTGCGCCTCGCGCTGCCGCTGACGCTCCTGCTCCTGGAGCTGCTTCATGGCCTCTTCGGACTTATGCCGCAGTCGCTCCGAGTGCCACGTGATCGGTGCGGCCGGTGTGGTCGTGTCCACCGACTGCGTGGCCTCTTCGTCCTTCGGTGCCGACTTGGGAAGCAAAAAGGGAGACAACGACGACGACGAGGCGGCGGCGGCGGAGTGCGACGCGACAGGAGCCTCGCGAATTTCGTCGGGGATGCCTGTCCGCACGTCCTCGGTTACCCATTGGTGACAGCGCGTGCACTCCAGACACACGCACTCCAACACGGACGGAAAGCGCTTGTGCAGATTCGACAAGACCTCGGGCAGTGGAATGTAACGCGGCATCATCACCACGGCCTCACCAGGTGCGTTGGCGTCAGTGGCGGGTGAGGATGAGGTCATGTCCACAGCCTCCCTTTTTGCTTGACTGTGGTCTGCCATGCCCTCCTTCTGAAGATGGCCGCTTCTGTCACTGTGCTTGTATGTGACTGTGTGTCTGCGTGTGTGTGTTGTTATACCCGCACTCGTTGTGTGTGTGTTTATGAGTGATCTAGAGGACGAGAAATCTAACACCTAGCTGCTCTCTCTGTCCCTTTCTGTCTCTCTCTCTCTCTCTGCTATAAAAGTAAGCGAAATAAAAGCAGCGAATGAGGAAAGACAGGAATGTGAAGGTGTGAATGCATATACTGCTGTCAGGAGCGTCAGATGATCTGACGTCGTTTGTGTTGATGCGAAGCACCCAACAGCACCAGCATCGATGGCAATGAAAACAAGAGCTCGTGCACTGTAATTTTGGTCATTGCACCAGACAGACGATGGTCACTAAAAACCGTGTCATCGAGTCCAGACACCAATACGCGGTACTGTATGAAAAAACAACTTCATAATAGTTGATTTCTTTTTTCTGAGTTTTTTTTTTTCGAAGCATGCATCGTATATTTTAAGAGAACAGGAAGCTGTGCGTACCGCAGCACTTCCAATGAGAATCAAAACGAAAAAAAAGTAGTCACACACATGTGGAAAAGAACAACAAGATAGAAAGAGGGAAAGAGAAGAAAAGACTGCCATATGCGAGTCAGAAGTTTCAACGCGATCATGCAGGTGTCTGCGTAAATGGCCAGAGGAAAAAAGTGAGAACAAAGGGGTATAATGTTGTCCCTTCTTATTAGAATTTGCGGCAAGAAAGGATAGGATGCATCAACACCCTTCTTTAAAAGCGTTTTTCCGTGTTTGAAGTGTGCTGTTTTTTTGCTGTCAGCTTGGCCCACCGGGAAGAACGAAACTTAGTGGGCGGGTCACGCAACAATTTTTAGCTTGCCCTTTTCTTTCTTTCATCTCTCTTGTTAATTGGCATACCACAACAAGAGTGGGGAAAAGTGAAAAAAAAAGGGAAAAAGCCAAGCACAAATGTGATGTTTTTTTTTTTGCGTAAGGATATTATTCTTTCGACGTTTCCTTCTTGCTTGTCACTTGGGGCGTTTTCCATCATGTGATCGTACAGGCCCACACCATCTTCGTTCTCTTCACAGGCGCAACTGATGCCCAGCGTGCGAGTGAGGGAAACGAGTAGGTGAGTCGGGGAAACGGAAAAAACAAAAGAGAAACACACCGTGAACAACGACCATTTTGGGATGAGGAAGTGAAAATTACTGGACACGGCGACCAGCTGACGCAATGAGGGAGGGGGAAAAAAGGAAAAAGAGGTGATCGGGGGAGTGCCCTTGGAACTTTATTGAAAAAAAAAAACAAAAAAAAACAGACACAAACCGTATCGACATCTTGAAGAGAGACAGAAGTCAGCAACCGCGAAAGGAAAAAAAAAAACAAAACAAAACAAGGAACAAAGGTGAAAGTTTGGCGGAATATACTAAAGATACACTGTCGAATTACTAACTACTTCTCTTCAATTTTTGCCTTTTCGTACTATTTCCTGTGTGAACCCCAATCATTGGGCTTTGGTTCTTTTTTTTTTAATCTTTTGTGTACAGGTAGACCTTGAACGTGCGAAGATGTGAAAGAGAGAGAAAACAAAGAAATTATGAGTGAAGAAAAACAACAGCAAAAAAAAAAAAAGACGGAGAGAGAACAAGAAAAACAAAAACAAGGAGAAAACGCAACATGTTGCATTCTCGTTTTCCTTTTCGTTTGCTCCAAAGGTTTGACGTGTTCACTTTTCTTTAAAAGTGCATACTACGTTTTTTTTGTTCTTGAAAACAACTGATTGAAGTTTTTTTTTTGGTGGCCACTTGCGTTGCGACGAGAGCAAACAGTATTCTCTCATCGTTTCTGTCGCCGTTGTCGTTACTTAGTTAGTTCGTCTTCTTGGGCGACGCGCACAGCAGCTCCATGTCGTGGCGCTTGAACTCCGTGTTCAGAGTGTCGACGAGCTCGGCGTACGCGCGCTCCAGTTCGTCGTTGATGATCACTGCAGAGAAGAACTCGGGGTTCTCCTTCAAGAAGGCAAACTCGAACGCGGCCGTCTTGAGGCGGCGCTCGATCATGTCGTCGTTGTCGGCACCGCGTCCCTTGATGCGCTTGCGCAGCTCCTCCTCAGGGGCCGTGATGAAGAGGTAGCTCGCGCGGATGGCGTCGTCCGTGCGGCTCTTGAGCTTCTCCGCACCCTTGACATCCACTTCGAGCACACAGACCTTGCCCTCCGCCTCAATGGAGTGGACGGCGGCGACGCTGGTGCCGTAGAAGTTGCCGTGGACATCGCAGAGCTCGAGGAACTCGTTCTTGTCGCGCATCTTCACAATGGTGTCGCGGTCGGTGAAGTGGTATTCGCGGCCGTCCTGCTCACCGGCGCGGGGAGCGCGGGTGGTGTGGGAGACGGAGTAGGCGAAGCGGGTGTTGAACTCCTTCATCAGACGGCTGAGCAGTGTGCCCTTGCCCACGCCGGACGGACCGCACACGACAATCGCGTTCAGGGGCTTCACGTTGGCAATGAGAGTCGACATGTCGTGGAACTTGACGCTTTTTTCTTTTGGGGTGAAGAAAGACAGAGAGTGAGAGGGAACTACTTTTTTTTTGTTGTTGTGGGAATGAATCGTAGGTAAAAAAAAAAAAACTGAATGGAACGAGAGCAAAAACAGAGGTAAGATACAACGTGAGGGTAGGAGAGGAAGGAGGCTGAATGGGGCACTGATAGGCACACGGTTTGGCTTGAGGAATGCACGCTAACTGCTGCGTACCATCTCTCATCGATCGGCCATTTTCCTTCTTTTCAGTGTCTGCTTCCGGCATTCAAGGTCGTCGGGTAAGACATCACCATCGAGTTCTTTTCTTCTTTTTTTTGTTTTCTGCGTTGAGTCTTCCTGTTGTTGTTGTTAGTGTGGCAGTGCATGGCCGGCTCCGTTCACGTCCGAGCGTTGCCCAGTCTCCGCCTCTTCCTTCTTTGCAGCCGGTGTGGCCGTGTTCGCCAAGGACACGCAGTGGCAGTACGCGGCGTCGAGCTCCTTATGCAGCGCGTGCACACTGGCCGGCAGACGCGTCTCCACGAGCGCGCGCAGGTGACGCACGAGGTTCTCCTGCTCGGTCCGGAGCTGCGCGGCAAGGGCGGTGATCGTGCCCTCTGCTTCACGTCGCCTGCGCTGAGTGACGTAGGCGAAGACGGCGGCCTCGAAGGGAAGGTCCCACGCATGGTGGTAGTGGCGCAGCGACGATGTCATTGTCGGCGACCGCGTCCAGCTCGTGACGGCGCCGTTCTCGTCGTCCTCCTCATCGGGCTCAGCCCCTCCCGCCTTCTTCGCCTCTGTGGGCTCGTCGGCGTTGCGTGCCGCACTCCCCGAGGTGGCGTCCTTCTTCTTCTCCACGGTCTCGTCACCGCTGTGCGTGCGCGTGTCGAGGCTGACTTCGTCACCACTGCCCGCGACGAGGTCGAGCGCGGTGGGGCGGTCTGCACCGCGACGACCCAACACGCGCGTGTAATAGGCGGGCACGGCCTGCAGACACATAGGCACGGCATCCTCAGGCGCCTCCTTTCTATCACTCAACAAGGGCTGCGTGGCGTCGAGCTCCTCCGTCTCTGGCGCCGGGCAGCCGTGAAACTGCGCCAGGAAAAAGTGATAGAGCGGGGCAATCACATCCTCGTCGGCCATCTTGGCGTCCATCAGCCGCACACACGCCGCCACGTGCGTGGTCGGATTCAGCAGACGGATCGTGTCCTTGCGCTCCGACACCGTCGCACACTGCACCAAAGTCCACAAGCCTTCGCGTGCCTCTTCCTCGTCCTTCTCGTCGTCGTGTGACTTGGACGGCGCAGCGGCAGTCGAGGAGGAGGAGGCGGAGGAGGGCCTCGGCGGGGCCGGCGTGAAGGCGTGCATGACGGTGGCAGGCACGCGCGCCTGCTCGAACGTGTCTGTGCGGAGGGCCGGCAGCGGCGCAGACGGCACCCGACGCTCCAGAATGGCCTGGTGCAGCAGCATGACGGGCGGGATCGCGAGGGAGGGCAAAAAGTGCACATGCAGCTCAATCAAGTGCTCCGCCCAACAAAGGTCCTCGATGACGAATGGCGCCCGGCGCACCACGCGACGAGGCTCGGGGAAGCTCGTCGGGACCAGAAACTCGATCCGATCGACAAGGCCGTAAAACAGCGACGGCGGACGGTCGCGCACAACCGCCAGCAGCGCCGCCTCCTCGGTGTCGGAGACGGTGCGCAACGCCATGTTGTCCGGTCGCGCGGCCAGCATGCCCTCTTCCGCACAGGCCGCCGTTGCCTCGCCTGCACCGCCGGACGGAGAGCCGGTGCGGCGGCCGGTGGCCGCAGTGTCGTGGTGGATGAGCCAGCGACAGAAGGCGTCGTAGGACATCTCACCGCCATCACGAATGTAGCAGTACCGTCTGTGCGTGTAGCGGCGGGAGATGAGTCCGTCCGCGGTGCGCTCCGTCTCGTCCGCCTCTGCCGTGCTGCGACTGCGCTTGCGTGCGGAGAAGGCCGAGGAGGAGGACGGCGTGGTGGCTGTGCCAGGCGCAGTCGTCGCGGCGTTGGAGGAACTGGCCCACGTGGCGTGATCGGCGCTCTCGAGTGCTGCAGACTCGAGCTGGGAGACATAGGGCAGCGGCAGGGAGACGGAGCCGATGCAGATGGGAATCTGGAGGCTCGCCCCGTACAGGACGCGCATCTCCTCGCTCATCGGCGTGCGCGTGGGCAACGAGTGAAGAAGAAGAAAAAAAAAAAAGAAGAAGCAGCCGCAGTCACGCAGCGAGGAACTCGGAACAGAACGAGGTGAAGACAGTCAAAGAAATGGCGACAGATGCTCGACGTGTCCTTGGAGACCATATCATGTTGCACAACATGAATGCAGAGGGAAAGGTTGAGATACGAAGGAGGAAAGTGACGCGAATGAAAGACGAGACGGGCATAGCGTTGAAGCAGTCTTTTTTTTTTTTTTTTAGTGCGGAGCCTTCTGCTGGGCCGTCTGCAGAAACACGAGCAGAAGATCTTGCCGCGAGACTCGGCAGTGCTCCGCTTGTACCTTTTTTTTCTGTTGGTTTGCGTGTGTATAGATGTTTTTTTTTTTTTTGGTGCGATAAAGCCTCTCGTCTTGTCAAGGACAGTAGGTCGTGTAGAGCCGCTCCACAAAGGAGACGTAGGCCGCTTGGTCCTCAGGGTGTCCGACGGCCATGCACGGGTGGCGGCTGTGGTGCAGTAACAGCACCTCCACCGAGGGCACCGCGTGGGGCACGAGCTGCTCTCGCACGCGATCGATCAGCACCTGCGTGCACGCGTTCGGCACGCGCTTGTCCTTGGTGGACATGACGAACGCGACCGGACAGCGGATGTACACCCGCGCGGGGTCAAAGTCGTACGCGCGCTTCTCGTCGTCCTCGCCACGGTAGTCGCAGAATGTGTTGAACATCCACCGATTCAGCCACGGCAGCAAGCTCGACGAGCGAATGACGTGCTCCAGCGTGTCAAACGGGGC
The DNA here is from genome assembly GCA_030849645.1 of Wallacemonas sp. Wsd. Taxonomy (NCBI): domain Eukaryota; phylum Euglenozoa; class Kinetoplastea; order Trypanosomatida; family Trypanosomatidae; genus Wallacemonas; species Wallacemonas sp. Wsd. The sequence goes on along the minus strand of JASANQ010001269.1, from coordinate 65,353 downwards.
TTCGACAATAACCAAGGAGACGTAGCTGGCCAGCTGAGCAGGCAGCTTCATAGCGGCGTAGAAGCACGTGGTGGCGCCACGACTGCAGCCGAACAGCACCAGATGCTTGCGTCTCACCGAGTCCACCGTCGCCCCGGGCTCGCTCGCCTGAGCCTGCACGGCCGCCTCGTACGCGCGATCAATCGTGTGCGCGGCCCGGCGGACTTCGCGCGTGAACACGGCCTGGTCCCGCCGACCCGCCAAGTTGGTGCGACCGACGATCGAATAGCAGTGCTGAAACGGCCGGACAGCGAACCAAAAGCACGTCGCCATCTCCTTGAGTGTCAGCAGCCAGTGAAGCGGGTGGAGGGTCTTGTACCAACCCTTGTGCACCATCTCCGTCACCTCGGGGGAGGGGAGGACATTGTGGAGGAGGCGGCAGTACACACGGCAGGTGGCGCGGTAGAGTACGGGAGGACTGCTTGCGCCATCCTCAGCCTCCTGCGCCGCCTCCGAGCGATCCGGCAGCGGGAGGTGTGACGCCTCGTCTGTCCGATCGCCGTGCACGACGACATCGGCAGCCGGTGCCGCGTCCGGCTGCTTGGCCTTGGGCGAGCGCGTCAGCAGACGGTAGGTGTACACCACGGCGTGGCGCGTGCGGCGCCAGACCGACCAGCCGTCGAAGCGGTCCGTGTGCTGGTCGAGTTCACGCAGCGCGGGGTCGCCGTCAGCCCAATTTTGGCACACCGTGACCCCCTCCGGGCCCACGTAGCGCGCGATCTGCGAGCGGCTCGACGTGATCCCGGGCATCGCCACGGTGATGATGTTGTCGCGCAACGGCGGCGACGCCTCGTACGGCACACTTCGCGGGTACATGCCTGATGGGGGGGGGGGGGTAAACACGAATAAAGAATGAGTATGGAAAGCAAATGCCAAACAAGGAAGTAAGTAGCTGGACTAGAATAACAACAGCAACAGCCTCTTGCACAATTCGTGTGCAACACGCTTGTACACAGGGAAAACAAAACGGGAGAGGAAGGCAGGTGGACAACAAAGGAGACGTTAGGAGTGGAGAGGGGAAAAGAGAACGAAGAATGACGCTTGGTCATGCGTCAGCCGATCGGCACCGATCAGAAAATAGCACTTCTGCCTTGCGACACCTATAGAAGTTTGTCACCTATAGACACACACACACACACACACACACACACGCACACACACCGAGTGCAGCAGCTCTTTCGCCACCCCTTTGGTTCATGTACATCTGAGAGTCTTGTTTTCGTTTTTTTGTTTAAACGGGCCCCTCGTGCGTTTATTGGCCGCCCTCGCTCGCTCCTCAAAACATGGACTCGAAGTCGTCGAGCACAGACAGTGCCGACTGAATCTGGGCCCTCTCCTTCTTCCGGGTCTCGGCGCCGCTCATCGCCCCTGCCGCACCGCCGACCAGCTTATCCTCCTCGAACACCAGCTCCGCGTCCATCAAGTCCAGCGCATCATCGACGTCCTCGTCCTCATCCTCATCGGAGATACCCAGACCGGCGCGCACGGGCTTCTGACCAGACTTCTTTGCCGCGGAGGACAAAGGTGGTGCAGCCCCCAGCACACCGCCTACCCCAGCGGTGCCCAAGATGGACTCCATCAACGCGCCCTCGCTGCCGCCGACAGATCCGCTCTCGTCCAAGCCCATGACACTCATGAGCTGGCCGACCTTCTGGGCCTCGCGCGCGGCCTGCTCCTGCTCAAGGCGCGAGAGGACCGGATCCATGCGCGCGCGGTAGGTCAGGTAGTCGTCGAGCACATCCTCGACCTGTGAGCGAATAACGTCCAGAACGTCATCGGTGTACGTGGCGGGCGTGCAGTATAGGCTGCAGAGCGCGCTCGGTGGTGACCCGGCAGTACTTGACGGCTGTGCGTCGACCTGGCCGGCCGCGTCGCCGTCGTCGTCGTCGTCATCGGCGCCGAACATGGAGCCAGTGGCAACGGGGCCAGACACGCACAGGGCAAAGGCGGCCGCGTAGCTGCCTTCTTGCGCGTACAGCGCGTGCTGCAGCGCCAACAAGGGCACAACAAAGTTCTCACGGCACTCCGTCTCCAGGGCCTCGCACTTGAGCCGGCGCTCCTCCAGCGGGGCAAAGTACTGGTCGTGCAGGGCCAGGTCTTCCTGCACGCGCTGCAGACGCGTTTGCTTGGCGATCCGCTCACGCGCTTGACGGACGTCGCCGAACTTCTGCACTTCTTCCTTCTGCGCGGTTTGCAACACGCTTTGGAGGTGCGCAAAGACACCGCCACCACGGCCGCCGCGCGCACCGAACATAATACGCCGAGGACGCGCTGGTGGATCTGGCGCGGTGGCCTCCGTCTGCACCGGTGCGGGCTCGGGTGGGCGTGCCTCCGCGATCGGAGCGTCCGCGGCCGGCCCACCCGCACAGGCGCCACCACCACCGCTGTCCAGCTCGCGCAGGGCTTGCTCGAGTGACGCCTTCTCCGTGCGGAGCTCGCTCAGGATGGTGTGCAGCGAGTCCCACCCGCGCAGCACCGTGTGCGAGGCCCGCTGAATGGTCTGGTATCGTCGGACGTGGAAGGCCACGTGGCGAAAGAACAGGCGGCGCTGACGTAATGTGAGCGGGGTCGGATAGTCCTCGATGAGGCGAAGTAGTGCGCCCTGAGCGCCGGGCCGGCCGGCACCATTGGCGTTTTCATCCTCATCGCTCGCGGAGGCACTGCGGCTGCGGCGGCGACCGTCGTGACCTGCGTAGGACCTGTCCATGACAAAAGACAGTGAGTTAGATCAGGCACACAAAAACAACAACAAACAACAACAACAATGGTGGCGTGATAGAGAAAGAAAGTCGAGGAGTTGAGCCGTACCACGACACTCCGTTTATGATATCCTTTATTTTTGTTTGATATTGAAAGAGTGATACACACCCCAGAAATTGAGAGAGCAGGGGAAGAACAGACACAGAGGTGGTAGGAGAGAGACGTAGATGTGAGCGTGGACAAGACAAGACAAAAACAAAAAACACCAAAATATACAGCTCGCAGCGTGGCTGCTCAGAAAGAAGAAGGAGGGGTAACCGCCGCGTGAGGGCCTGAGATGGCGCACCGGCCGTGATCCACACCACTCTTCCTCTCTCTGTGTGAAACACGTTGCTTTCCACGTCTGATCGTGCTGGCGACCACAGACTGACAGTCGGAGGGTGTGCTCGCAAGAGGAATTGACGGGATGAAGTGCGTGGCACTGAAATGCAAAAGAGAAGCATTCACATTGCCACACTATCGACCCATCCAGTTCGCGCGCTCGACGGCGCCTGCACGACTTGACGTATGTGGGGATGACCTTTGTTTCTTTTTTTTTGTTTCTCAACTATCTCACTTTTTCGGTAGTCCAAGAAAGAAAAACGAAAACGGTGGGTAGACACGATGGCTCACACTTGTCTTTCCTGATCAGATATTTTTTTTTCCTTTTCAAACAATTCAAACAGACACAAAACAGGAATTTTGGTTTCCTCCGCACAAGACACCACCTGTGAAACAACAAAGAAAAGATGAAGTAAAACACGCACACACACAAGATGGGACAAAAAAAGGAAGGTAAAAACATGAATACAAAGCTAAAATAAAAAGAAAAGAAATGTGCGACAGGAAAGGGAGGAAAACAAAAGAAAGAATGAGCATGCAACCCTGTTTCTACTTAATTATTGTGTGAATGTGTTGAGCCTTTGCGCAGAAAAAAAAAAGGGAGGGAGAGGGACGAAGAGCGTGCAACCGCCAACCACTAAGACGTGCGTGACACATCCACATGCTGGCACACACGCAAACGAAGAGAGGTGCACACACACACACAGGCTGACGTGACTGAAGTCACGCAATAGCACACTATTTGTCTGTTGCGCATCTCAAAATGTTTTTGTCCTTTACCTCACGATTCCTTTTCCCTCACACTTTGCTTGTTTTATACTAACTTCCTCTCAACGCTGACAAGGAAAAGTGAAAACAAACATCAGCTCAACACTAGTTGGGGTGCTGTACATCACGCGTTCTACACCCTCCACGTCCACATGTGTTCTACCATGGACATGAGTACACAAACCCACAAAAAAAGAAGGTAAGTAGAAATGAGAAACCTGCCAACGAAAAAAAGAGGAAGAAAACAAACAATGAAGTACAATTTTTTTGTTGCCAAACCAAGGAGTCAGCGCACAACAGCAACAATTTTCTTTTTTTTTCTCTCATGCGCGTTTTTGGGGACTCGTACGCAAGATTTGTCTGCATTTTTTGCTTCAACCTCGTAGCATGTCATGACGTCTACAGTATTTTTTTTCTTTCAAATGTAAGAGGAGGTGAAACAATCTCGTAATGAAGCATGTTTTTGTTCTTGTCGTAAGGTTTCAAAATTCGATAACAGCAGCAGTAACAAAATCTGTTGACACCAGTAAACCAAACAAAAGAGAGGAGACAGAAGAAGAGAGAAAAAAAAGAAAAGAAAGAAAAGAGAACGCAAGCACAGTAGGTGTCGTTCGGTACGGAGGCGGCAGAAGGAAGAAGAGGGGCCTTGAAAACACAAAACAAACGAACACGTACACCTCACGCATACGGCGAGGTTATGCATTTTGGTTGTGCTTCAGTGGTTCCTCTCTTTTTGAGTTGCTTCTGTTTCTCTGTTCACGACCTCCATTTTGAGACCAAGACCACGTGTCCATCGTCATTCATTCATTCATTCTTTTTCTTTTTTTTTTCCGTTTCGTTTGTGTTGGCTTTGCGCGCTGGTCTACAGTTGCTTTTTTTTTTGTGTACGTGCTCACATTGTCTTCTTCATCACAAGTCGTGCCGTTCTAAGCGTCCACCATGTCACCGGCATCGCCGTCGGTCTCGTCGCGGTACCACTCATCCTTCTCGGGGTCGTACCACATCTCGTTGGTGGGATCGTAGAACTGGCAGCTAGGCGGGTGGTAGTACAGGTTCTCCGTCGCCGAGTAGTAGTAGGGCGTGTTCTCCGTGTGCACCCAGTCACCCTTGGGCAGCACGACCGGGTTGCCGTCGTCGTCCTTGTCGTCGCCCTTGCGCGTCTTGGGGGCCGCAGACGAGGCCACCTCGGCCTTGGCGCCGACATCCTCGTTCGTCATGTTCACATCGTTGCCGTTGGTGGCACGGCCGGGGGCAGCCTGGGGCTCGGGGAGGTCGCTACTCTCCGACGCCTTGTTGGCATTACTGGCGCCGTCCTTCTTCTTCTCCTTGGTCTTATCCTTCGAGCCACAGATACCCATTGTTGCGCGTGTGAAAAATAAAGACTGTGTCTCTTTGTGTGTGCTTCCTTGTTGGGTTTCGGGGGAGGAGGGAACGATGTTCGCTTTTTTTTTTCGCGGTAACTAAATAATTTGAGTGTTCGCTTCTGCATTCGCATCGCAGAGGCGAGAGACAGAATGAGAGAAAAGGATAAGGAGAGTAGAAGGTGTTGGCAAGTGATGAACGGAGAGAGTCGTTTTACTCACTCGCTTTTAAAAGATGTGTCGTCGGCACGAGATGCAACCCGACACAACGTGTGTGCATCACATTTTTCATGACTGGATATTTTTGTTTTGTTTGAAGATCCAGAAAGAGAGGCGCCGCGAAAGGCCTCGCGTGCAGATTCAGCTCTTTTTTTTTTTTTTTTTTGAGTGACACACACCATCACGCCCAACCACAGCAGTCATGGACGTTATTAACCTAATCGGTTCTCCACTTCTCGCTGCTTGTGTTGGCGCTCAGAGCGACGCGCGAGCCTTCTGGAGAAGGCTGTCGTACATCCCTGTGCGCGCCACGTCAGTGCGCACCAGCTGGTCGCGAAGCCACTGCAAGACCGTGCCCGCGTCCACAGGTGCGCTTGTCGTCGAGGCCGCGACCGCAGAGTCCGCCATCAGCGAGCTCACAATCTGCTGCGTGTAGCGAACCACGCGAGCGGCGGCGTCTGCCTTCTCCGCCCCGCCGGACGAGCCAGCCTTGGCGCACGCGCCACAGAGCCGAACCAGCCACGTGAAGAGCGAAAAAAGCGGCAGCGAGCAGTCGCCGTCCTCCCCGAGGCGGGCCTCCTCGACGAGCAAGGCGAGCACGGAATCGACAAACACGTCCATCACGTCGGCGGGCGCGGAGGCCGCCGCAGATGGAACGGTGGCAAAACGAGCCGCGTGCGTGCGGTAGAGCTCCAGAATAAACGGCGCGTAGAACCACGCGGACTGATCGTTCGGGTCGCAGTAAATGGCCTTGATGAGCATGTCCGTGTCCCCGCGCACAAGGTCCGCCACGGCGGCCCACACCGCATCCGTCGTCGTCGTCGTCGTCGTCGTCGTCGTCGTCGTCGTCGTCGTCGTCGTCCTGCCGCTGCCGCTGCCGCTGCCGCTGCCGCTGCCGCTGCTGCTGCCGCCCTCTTCTGGCGCTGCCGAGGATTCACGAATGCCGTGCCGACGCAGCGCGGCGCGGATGACGACGGCGCGCTGGTGCCAGGCGCTGTAGTTCGAGAAGTTGCGGTTGATGCGCGCGGTCGTGTAGGCCAGCTCGTCGGCCTCCGACGCCGTGAACAGCGCCGACGTGAACGGCTCGGCCAGCGCGGGCTCCGCCGGCGAGGGCTGTGCCAGTGCCTGGGCACGCTGCGTGGTCTGGTGGACCCAGCGACGGTGATTCCAAACATGGAAGTTGCGCTCGTCAAGGTCGAGCAGCTTCTCGCATTGCTTGCGCTCCGCCTCCAGCACGTGATTCACCATCTGCAGTGCTGGCGATGGCGACGGGGCGCGTGACACGTCTGACGCGTCCTGAGCCGTGGCCTCGGCCGCCAGCTTGTCCTTCTCGGCTTGCACAAAGAGGCACTCAAACACCCAGTGCCGGTGGACAAAGGCGAAGTAGTTTTTGAAATTCTGCAAGAGAATCGCCGTGTTCAGTCGCAGCTCCTCCTTGAGCAGGCCTAGCCTCGCCATATAGGCCTTGCTGGCGGACTCCTGTGTGGCTGCACCGACCTCATCCGCGGCCTGGTCCTGGAACAGGTGCATCAGAATTTCACGGCGGTAGTTGTACATGACGTAGCCCTCCGGCACTTCCTGCAGCAGCCGCGCATTCTCGTCGAGGGCCTCCTTGGTGTACGTCTTCGCCGCGCGCTTGGCAAACTGCGCGTTCACCAGTTTGCCCGTGGCCTCAAAAGCCGCTTCCCGACGTTGCCGGGTGGCTTCATCTACCACCTCACTTTTGCTCACGCGCTTCTGATCGTGCATGTTGTTGGTTTGCTCCTAAGCCAAACTTGTCTCGCTTGCTTGTTTGTTCGTTTGCTTGTGAATATTGTTGCCGAAGGGCTGCGAGCACAGTGGGAGAGCATGTGGGAGGGTTGCATGTAGAGGTGTGTTGGTCGCGTGTGCGTGAGGGAATATCGAGCAGCACCACACAGTAAAAAAAAAAAACTGCATGACGCTAGCCTCCCTCAGAACAAACGCCACCCTACGTGTGCTGGCTTGCGTGGAGAACCAACTGAATAAAATTGCACGAGACCGCCCGCGGCAAACCAGTGATTGAGAGGGGGATGAAAGAGCTTCTGCTGGCGATGCCGTGGCGTACACCGTGAGACACCGGTAGGGAAAGCTGCGGTATGATACTGACATTTCTTCTCTTCTTTTTGCTTTGTTGTATTTTTTTGTTGTTTTCGTCCACACACCTTCGTTTTTATACGCAAGGATCTACAAAACGCGATAGAAACGGAGAGAAAACAAACAAAGCAATGCATATCATCACTAACTGAACGTGTTGTAGTGAAAGAGACAACGTTGACGGCAGCATAACCATAAAAAAAAAGAAGGAGAAAGGGGGGAAAACCATACACACACACACAGAAGTAAACAACAGTACACACGTTTTGCACGGCAAAACGCATGCTATTTGAGGCAACAATCAAGACAGTGCAGCTTGATGTCAAGATTCGACAACCGCCTTCGTGAGACTGGATACGAAGGAAGAACGTGCGGAAGGAAGAACAAGCCGCAACCAGAGCGTATGAGGGAAAAAGAAACAGAGAAAAAGAAGAAGAACGATGGGGGCATGAGGCTTTTTCTGCGATACGCAACAATGTGTGTGCGTCCGCCTGTGCGTTCATTTCATGATTCCTTTTTCGTCTGCGTACGTCAATTGCGTATTCACTGTTCGTCTTACTATTCTGGGCGCCTAAGAAAACAAAAAAGAAGAAGAGGAAAGCGTGGGTCAAAACAAACAAACCAAAAAAAAAAAGAAAGAAAAAGAAGCAATACTCAACTGGAAAAGAAAAATCAATGCAAAAGAGGCACTGGAAAATTAAAAGGGACAGGATAACCATTTGGAAACCCGCGGAAAAGTCAAACACGAAATAATTCACAGCAATAATTGCACTAGAGAAAACTTAACAAAAAAAAAAGACTGTGTCTCGGACAGCCGAAACGACAACGATGGTGGTGACAAAAAGAAAAATAAAAGATACGAAAGCCAAAACAAAATAAAAGAACAAAAATCATGAGCAAAGAAGGAACAAAGCTTTCCTTCAGCTGAAAGTGCACCACGGGTGAGCACAGTGTGAGGGGCAAAAGAAGAAAGGTGAAAAAGAAGGAAGGTAGGACGACATCAAGAAAAACAAAATAAAACTGGTGAGTTATCCTGTACACATTAGGTGTTGCTGCAGTCAGGATTTGAGAATCGAAAGAAAGAAGGACGGCAAAAAAAAAAAAAAGAGCAAAACATCAATCAAAAATATTAGCACCATTCTCTCGACTGGCCGGCAGGGGAGAGAGCAGTGAAAAAAAAAAAAAAGGACTTTTGCTTTCATGTACACCGGCTGACACGAGGCTTTCACCCACTCATGACTCTCGCGTGATTCTTTCTTTTATTGTTTCATTCTTTTCCCTTTTTCTCCCAATTTCGTTTTAGGGGAGGGGGGCTGTTTATCGCATTTTTGAAGGCTGTCATTTCGCTTTCACATGTTGCCACTCCCCTTCACCTTCCTCATGCGACTCTCTCTACCGCTCCCCGCTGGGCCGCTGAAGCTGATGGGCCACCGCGGTGGCGGCATCGCTGTCGTCGCTCACCTCATCCATGTAGACGAACCAAATGCGGCAGTGGAAGGCGCGGAAGAGCTTGCGCTGCATGCGGCGGAAGTCGACAAACACCTCGCGCGAGGGCCGCACGACGAATAGGGTCAGCTTCTTGCGGTCGAGCTGATATTCGCAATCGACGAGCTTGACCTCGGCAGGGTCGGCCGGCGCGGGTCGGTGCGCCTCGCTGCCCGCACCGGCCTCCTCGCCCGCCGCATCTTCGGTGGCGCCATCGGGGTCCTCCTTGGGCTGGCGGCTCTGGCGGTGCTGCTGCTGCTGGAAGGCGATCGTGACAAAGTGCGTGACGACGGGCTGCGCCGTCTCGAACGCTGTCGTCTCCTCGACACGGAGGGCGGGGAGCGTGTCCGTCTCCGGGCCCGTGGCCGGCCGCAGGTAGTAGGGCCAGTTCTTGCACGTGAAGACAATCGAGCGGACTTGCGCCTGCTGCCCGGCCTCATCGGTGGCGACGGTGATGTTGTCCACGTCAATGTCTGGCATGGCCGCGCGCGGGCGAGCGGTGTCGCCCTTGGCCGTGTCCTCCTCTCCGTCGTCCTCGCCACTGCCCTTGCCCTTGTCCCGGCCGTTGGGGTGGCTGCCCTCCTTGGCCGTCCGACGGCGCGCCTCGGCCTGGTGGAGCCGGTGCAGCGCGAGGCAGTCGGCGATCATCTCCGGCACCGTCACAAAGTGCGACAGGATGCCCATGTCCTCGCCTCTGTCGCCCTCGACAATGACGTACGTGCCAAATGGAGGGAGCTGATCGGCACGCATCGTGGTGGCGTAGCGGTGCCCGTCGTACTTGCCCTTGACCACGACGAAGCCGCGCACGGGCAGGCTGCGGTCGGCGTGCTCGGCGATGGCGCTCTGCTTGGCGACACTACCGCGACGCGCCGGATCGCTGGGCACAGACTCGGCCTTGACCTCGGCCGCGCTCGAGGCGTGTGCCGGTGCCGGGGACTTGTGCGCGCCGCCGGTCACCGGCGCAGCGAACGCCCGGGCGCCTGTCGGCTCCGCCCCTCCACCGGCCCCGCCCCCGCCGCCACCGCCGCCACCCCCGCGACCGCGCTCACGTCCGGCCTTGGCTCCGCGACCACGACCGGCGCTCTGCGGGACCGAACCGCCCGCCGCGGGGGCAAACGGTGCCTCGGCCGGGTGTGTCGCGAAGCGCTGATAGCCACCCCCACCTGTCGTGGTTGGTAGTGCGGTGCCGCCTGCGTGGGCGGGTCGCGGCAAGGGTCCCGACGGGGCTGGCTGGGCCGCGGTGTAGCCCGCGGGTGCCGTCTGCCGAGGATCCACGTACATCGCCGGCCCGCTCGGTGCCGTGTACGCACCGGCGAGGCCGGGTGGGGGTGGGGTGTAGGGCTGCAGGTGTGTCGCGTTGTGCGGCTGTGCCGGCGCGAGCAGGTGCGGCCCGTCCGCGTGCGTGGGCGGTGATTGGAGAGTCGGGATGCTGCTGCTCTGCTGCAGCGTGTTCGCGCTCGGCACAAAGTGCTGGTGACCGCCCGCGTGGAAGGAGGAGGCCGGCGACTTCATGTGCATGTGCGTCACCGGGGCCTTCTCCGCGGCCTCGATCATCTGCTGAATCGCGACGGAGCTGCCGTTGAGCGAGTTGGAGCGACTGCCAGTGCGTTGCGACGGGCCCGCACGCTGCTTCACGGAGACGGTGATGGTGTCATTCTCGTAGACGTCGACGAGCGTCGCGACATCGGTGCTGGAGTTGCCCGCGGACAGAGGTGTACGTGCCACGGGGTCACCGTGGTCAAAGTTGAAGGCCAGCGGGTTCATGTCGGCCTGTGAGGTGCTGTTGTTGAAGCGGCTGTAGCCGCTCACACCCCCGCCGTAGTCGAATGTGGACGCGTTCAGCGGTGTCGGGACGGCCCCGTAGGAGGCGTAGTGGAACTCCTGCGAATGGTGCATGGACTGCTGATGGGGCTGTTGCTGCTGCTGCTGCTGCTGCTGTTGTTGAAACTGGCGTGCGCGGAGGCCCTCCTCTGTCACGGGCGCGTAGGGGCTGTGCGTCATACCGGCGCCGAGTGAGCCGCTGCGATTGAGCGACCCACGGCTGCCCACGCGCGCGGCCGACCCGCCCAGATGGTGGGGACGCGCTTGCTGGCTCGGCACGGTGCTGGGGTCAAATGTGGTGAAGAGGGACGTGATCTCGGCCGAATCGTCGGGGTTGGGCTCATTGAGCGAGTTCGTGGAGCCGGCGCCGGTGGACTGCAGGGTCTGCGCGGGCGTCAGGTACGCGGTCGGTGCCGTGGCCTCGTCGTCGTCGACAAGGGTAGGCTGTCCGTAGGGGTTGTTGGAGAAGGCATGGCCGTTACCGGCGCTGCTGCTCTGTCGCCGCTCCGATGTGTTTGTGTGGGCAGTACAGCTGTGCGTTCTGGAGGATGGCCTCACGCCACCGACGGGGTTCGTCGCCGGCGTGTTTCCGTGCGACGCGGCGCTGTGGATTGGTGCACTGCTCATGATTGAATGCGATAAGTGGATAGATTTATCCAGGTGTGCAAATGCTTCCTGTGCTTTTGCTTTTCTGTTGTTCTGTTGCTCTGTTTGCTACTTGTCTACTCTCGACGCGTCTGTTCGTTTTTTTTTCTGTTTTGTCTTCTACAAGAACAATCCTACACACAAAAAGGACGAGAAGGAAGAAAGAAAAAAAAAACAGCCGTCAGCTCACTTTGCCGTCTCGCTTGCCGTGCGTGGAGAAGAAAAAAGAAAAAAAGATTGATGTGGCACGGGAGCTTCACTTGTTCAGGGCAAATAAATGCGTCGACGTGTAAACGTGTGTGCGTCTGAACAAAAAGAAAGGGAGTGAGAGGCTGTACAGGCGAAACTATGAGCTTAACGGGAGATAACGGACAAGGCAAAAGCAAAAAGTAAGGAAGAAAGAGAAAACAAAAGGAATTCAGCGACAACAATACCGTGTAACAGATTTTTGTTAGTTGCCCTTGTGGCGAGGTGTAGGCTTGATGGTACCACGTGAGAGTATTCTTCTCCGCAGCTTTGTTTCTTACTTCTGTTTTGCACAATATCAAGTGCCAGTCGGGTTCGTACTTTGTGTTTTCGTGGTTTTGGACGGTAGTTCGTCTAGCACAATGCTGGCGACACAATTCAAAAAAAAAAATGAACGGTCGGAAGGACTTCGGTTCTAACGCTTTTGGAAACAACAATGTTAAGCGTTGCTCGTTCTGTGCTTCACAGCAGCGGAGGACGTGTCAATTAGGTAAAACGTCAACGAAGACGAGACTTGTGCGATCAAACTTGTCGTGTCTGTGTGTGCGTGCGCGTTCGACGGACTAAGATGTGATGGCAAGGAAGAATAGATGAAAGAAAGGAAATCCAAAAATACAAATACCCTCGTGCTCTTCAATTTTGTGGCTCTGGTTCTACCAGTAGTGCAGAGCGTGGCAGAGATCAAAGAAGATGGAGGGGAGAAACAGGAGAAGAGAGAAAGAAACTGAAAGTGTGTGGAAAAAAGAATATCGTCGCAGTCGTATCTTTCATGTTACGGTGAAGAAATCAGTCGCCCCCCAAAAAAAACCAGAAGGAGAACGAAGAAGAAGAAGAGAGAGAAAAGAGAGAGTGAGGTAAGTGTCGTGAGAAGTGGTACATGGATCGTAAGGGTCGCAGTAGTAGTACATGAAGCTATGAAGGCACTCACGTCAGTCAGCCTCTCGCATTCAGAGGCCGTCCGCATCAAGGCATCACGTGACACAGCGCACACAGCGCAAATGTGAGGAGACCGATGAAGGGGCCGAGACCCACAACGCTGAGATGCCTCTACAAGAGCTCCTGCCCTGTGTGTCAAACGAGGCTGCACAGTCATCGCCCACCGATGCAAATTTTTTTTCTTACTTTCTGTGTGGTTTGCGTTTGTTCGATTTTTGCAAGTGCCATGCATGAACGTGCATACAGAAACAAGGCAGGTACAAGCACACACACACACACACACGGGGCGGATGAGAAAGTTAAAGAAACAAACACACGCTTGTACCGAGCCCAGAAGCATTAAAACACGCTGCTCTCACAGAATTGACAACGGCACGAAGAGAGGGAACACCAACACCAACAACAGCAACAGCAGCGAAAAGAAAAGAAAAATGATCCGTTTTCGCTATCCCCCCCCTCCCTTTCCCATTTCTCCTTCGTGCAGCCCGCCACTCTCCGTCCTTTCTCTTCGCCACAGCGACTTTTTGCGTTTTGTGTTTTGTGTTTTTTTGTTGTTGTTGTTTGCTTCGCCGTGTGCGATCAGTCCTTCTCCTTCGGCATCACCAACGCATACACAATCCCCATCACCCGCGAGCGGCCAGCGAAGCGGCGGAGTCTCTCGGAGCATCGCTCACCGCGCTTGTACATGCCTCGGCTCAGCGCACCAACGGCAAGGCTGGTCATGCCCACCATCAGACAGAACAGCCACTGCGTGAGGCTCAGCGGCACTGTGGACATGAAGCGCCCGCCACACTGAATGATAAAGATCTGCATCGCACTGATCGCGGTGACAATGATGAGCAGCACCTGGCTGTCGTTCCAGTTGTCGAAGAAGCGCTCATTCGCGTGCAGAAGACGCGCATTGAAGAAGTTGAACACCTGCATCCAGACAAAGCAGTTGAAGACCACGCAGAGGTGTACGTCATTCGCGTGGGCGGCCGCGGCAATGGCCTCTGGGGAGGACGGCTTCAAGGAGGACAAGGACGTCGACGGACGCCCCGAGAAGTAACTCGACGGCAGGTTCAACAGGAACAGCTGACAGACAAGCTGGAAGGCGCTCTGGCAGCCAATCTGAAACCACATACTCTCCGTGATGATCGGCGTGCCTTTACGCTCAGGCGGCCGCGAAAGAAGCGTCTGCGCGTTCGGCAGCTCGGTTGCCAAGGCGAGAGCGGCGAGGGTATCCATGATCAGGTTCAGCCAGAGCAGCTGCACCGGCTTGAGCGGGGACGTGTTCTGCTCGTTCATCAGCGCGCCAAAAAAGGACACGACGCAGGCCGCGAGGTTCACCGTCAGCTGGAACTGCAGGAACTTGCGAATGTTGTCCTTCACGTTGCGTCCCCACATGGTGGCCTTGACCATGCCGGCAAAGCTGTTGTTGAGCAGCACAATGTCCGACGCGCGCTTCGCGACATCGCTGCCCGAGTTCATTGCGAAGCCGACGTCGCTCATCTTGAGCGCCGGTGCGTCGTTGGTGCCGTCGCCGGTCATGGCCACCACCGCCTGCGCCGCGCCAAGGTCACGCGAGCGAAGCAGGTTCACCAGCCGCTTCTTGTCGAGCGGGGTCGCGCGGGACAGCACGCGCAGGCGCGGCATCACCCGTTCCACCAGCACGTCGTCCGAGAGGCTGCGGAAGGCAGGGCCGTCCATGACAAAGTAGTTCGCCACGAGCTGCTCGGGCGTGCTGGTGACGGACGGCACGTCCATCGCGGACACACTGAAGGTGCTGTGCACGGGGCTGCCGTGGCCGCCGTTGGTGTCCGCGTAGCGCGACTCCTCGCCGACGTCGAAGGCCACCACCGCGGACCCATCGAACTGCTCGCCGCCGGGGCCTCGTCGGCCGCCGATACCAGCACCAGCACCACCGAACACCTGACCGCGCAGAATGCCGCAGCGGTCGGCAATGTTGATGGCCGTCAGGGTCGCGTCGCCCGTGATCATGAGAATGCGCTGGCCGGCACGCAGGCTGCTCTGCACGGCCTCTGGCACCTCCGCGCGGATCTTCTCCTCCAGACCAACGAGGGCGAGCAGGCACAACGCATCACCCTGAGGCGTGGACGGCATCCCATTTTCATCCAACGCACTGCCCAATGGCACGCGCACATCGGTCACCGCAAAGCACAGCACGCGCAGTCCGGCCGCGCTGTAGCGGGCGATCGTGGTCTCGTGCTGCGCGCGGAGGCCGGGAGTGAGGGTGGTGGCGGTACCGTTGGTGCCGAGATAGGTGCTGCACTGGCCAAGCACCACCTCCGCCGCGCCGCTGACAAACTGCCGAAACACAGAGACACCGCTGCCAGTCCCATTACTATTATTATTGTTGTTGTTGCTGTTCGTGGAGAGACGGAGGATGGTCGTGCTGCACTTGCTCTGCGAGGTGAAGGGGTAGCGCTTGCAGTGGCGCGCGTCCTGCAGGCTCCCTTGCATGCGTGTGCACGTCGCACGGAACTCCGCCGCGGCACTCTCGTTGAGCGCGCCGTCCGCCTTGTCCGTGCTCTGCGGCACCCGGACGAGCCCGCACAGCCGCAGCAGTGCCTCTCCCGTCTTGTTGGTGGCCGTGCCGAGCTCCGGCTCCATCGCGTTAGCCACCACGCAGTCCAAGAGTTGCTGCACGGCCTGCGGGGCCGCGTACACGGTGAGCGGCGTGTCGTCCATCGTCGTCGACGTCGGTGACCCCGCGCCGAGACTCGTCGGACTGCCAAAGCCCCCGCCATTGTTGCTGTTGCTGCGGCGATCGTGACCCGAGAAGAGCGACTCCCCCGGTGCCGACGCAAACGCGCTCGTCGCCGCCGTGGAGGGCGAGGCCGGCGAGAAGACCGACCCGTCCGCGTGAAAGTCCTGTCCGCCCAGGCACAGCGCGCGCAGCCGCATGTTCGGCGCTGTCAAAGTGCCGGTTTTGTCCGTGCACAGCACCGTGGCGCCGCCCATGGTCTCGCAGGCGGCGAGGTGGCGCACGAGGTTGCCGTCGGCGAGCATGCGACGCATGCTGTAGGCCAGAGAGATGGTGACAGACAGCGGCAGCCCCTCCGGCACTGCGACCACGACAATCGCAATGGCCGTCGTCAAGTTCTCGAGCAGCTTCATCGGGTAGAACTTGCCGCCGTGCACGAGGAGCAGGTACATCTCCTTGATAAAGAGTGAGACAAACGTGAGGACGGCCGCGATGACGCCGCACTTGCCAATCACCTCCGCCATGACCTCGAGTTGATCCTGCAGCGGCGTGTTGGTCTTCTCAGTGCCCTGGATCGCCATGGCGATTTCACCGGAGAAGCTGGTCTCGCCGACCGCACAGACCACGGCCACGCCCTCGGCTGACCCGTCGAGCACCGAGGAGCCGCTAATGAGGAAAGGCTCGAGCTGCGGGTGCTTGTGCACCTCGTCGTTCTCGCCCGTCACGCTGCCCTCGTCCACGACAATGTTGCCCAGGCTGGAGAGCAGCAGCGCGTCCACGGTCAGCTCCATCCCCGCCGAGACCTGGATGACGTCGCCGACGACGAGCTCCTCGCTGCGCACTTGGCGGGCCTGAGGGGGGCTCGCGCCGTTCGACACGTCGCGCCACACAGTCACAAGCCGCCTGCCCGCGCCCTCTGCGTTCATGACCTGCTGAAACTGCTCTTGCTTGCGATAGTCATTGACCGCGTTGACACCGGTGACGATGAACACGGCGAGGAAAATCGCGGCGCCTTCGATCCAGCCCGTGGCCCAGTCGACCTTGCCGGTGCGGAAGTCGGGCGTCGTCATGCCGAGCACCATGGACAGGAGCGCGGCGCCAATCAGAATTTGAATCATGCGGTCGTCCTTGATGGACTCAATCGCAAAGTGCCAGATGCTCTCCTTCGGCGGCCCCGGCAGCACGTTGGCGCCGTATCGGCGGCGGCGCTCGAGCACGGAGGACTCGGCGATACCAAGGCGCTCATCGGGGCCCGCCGAGGACGGGGCCAGGTCGAGCTCCCGCAAGACCTGTGGCACGCCGCCCATTTGCTGAAGGAGGTCGGTGCGCTTGTGGCCAATCATTTGCGCGTAGCGGGACTGACCCGTGGTGGAGCCCCGGTGGCTGCCGAATGTCCGCGTCCCATCATCGTCTTTCTCGTTCGCGTGCGCATCGCCGGAGACGAAGACCTTACCAGGACCGCCGAACGACATGGCTGAACGCCTCGTGGATCAGGATGGGAGTGAGCGGCGGAGGCGCAGAGGCGTTGAGTGCGGAGTGCGAGAAACAAGACAAAAAAAAAGAAAAAAAGAAAGCAAGGAAAGCTGTACCGCCTCTTCGGCCAGTATAGGTAAAGGGTAACAAAAAACAACAACAACACACACAACAACAACACCACAGTGAGACAGGCACGTATTCTGTTGTGAAATCTCTAGTGAGCGTGGACGGCATCACAATTTCAAGTGGAGGAGAGAGAGAGAGAGAGAGGACAGCAGAGTGAATGAGAGTGAATGAGGGTGAGGTGAGGCGCGGGTCAGAGATGGAAGAGTTTCGACCACGGTCAAACGCAGCAGAGCAGGTGAAAGTTTGCTTGGGTGCTTCTCAGGTGTTTTCTGTTTTTGTTTTAGATGGTACTATCGTACACGTGTACGGCTCAAGCATTGCACTGGAAAGCAACGGGGACGAGGCAGAGCACAGAGGGAAAACAATTGCACATCTGGCGGATGCGCGCAAGCGCGGAACAAAACAAAGTAAAAAGAAAGGAAGAAAGGCGATGGAGGAACTGATTGTATGCACATTCGCGATCGCAGCGAGGGGGAAAAAAACGTGAGAGAGAAACGAACAGCAGCGGTAACAGGTGCTGACTCATGTTCAACAGTCTGCACGGCCCACTGTCAAAATAGTCACCATCTTTGGAGGAGCTGTGAAACACTCTCCCATACAACAGCAACACAAGCATTCAGAAGTTTAGCCAAGCAAGCGAACTGGTAAGCAAAAAAAAGTCCAAAGAGGTATCGCTGTTCGATGGATGGACACCATCGTTGAGGCACTGCTGTCGCACTTTGCCCTTATGAAAGAGGTCATCGCGCGGACCTTTCCCTTTTTGTGTACTTCTCCACCGTGTGGAGTGGCGTTAGACGACAATAAGGCGTCGACGTCTGGGGTCGGCCAGATAGACAGGGGCGTACTTGTTGAAGAGCTCCTGCAGCTCGCGAATGTAGACGGACTGCGCGGCTGCCACCACCGCCCTCTCCACCTCGGCATCGTAGAACTTGTCCGGCTCCGCGTACATGCGGGTCACGTCATCGGGCAGCTCAAAGTACAGCGGCCGCCCCACGACGGTCGCAATCTTGCAGCGATGAGGAATCACGTTCTTCACCAGCGGCAGCGAGATGCCAAAGGTGTCCTGAAAGCAGCGCTGAATCCACTGTAGCCAGCGCGGTGGCTGGCGACGCGTGCGGCGTGCAGCGCCAGGGTCCCGTGCCGCCCCGCTGGTTGACGACGAAGACGAGAGACCAGACGAGGAGGACCGCGGGGAGTGCTCCTCGTCGCTGGGTGTCGCGTCTTGCGTAGGCCGGCGCGGCTGTGCCTGTGCCTGTTTCTGTTGTTCTTGTTGTTGTTGTTGTTGTTGTTGTTGTTTTTGTTGTGGTGGTGCGAGGCCGCTATCGCTGTCGCTTTCCTCAGCAACACTGGACCGGGAGCCCGACGCGGCCTCGGGATTGGCCGTCTCGCTCTCCTCCGCGCGGCCCCAGACAGTCGAATCGTCGTCCTCGTATTCGGCGGCACCGCGCCAGCTCTGCGTGCCCCACTGATCGTAGTAGTCGGTCTCGCCAAAGGTGTAGCACGGCACGAGGCTCGCGCCTGTCTGCAGGGCCAGGCGCACGAACCCTTTCCGTCGGCGCAGCAGCAATCGTGCCGGACCTTTGTGCGAGGAGAGAAGCGCCTCCGAGGCCCCGCCAGGGAAAATGAGGAGGCCGTTGTAGTCCATCACCGTCGGCGCCCCACGCGGAGCCGCCGCCGGAGACGTGGGCGGCTCCTCCGCGGTCGCCCCTTCTGGCGCCTCGTCCGCGGGGTGGTGACGTCGATGGGGCCGCCAGCTCCACATCTTCTGCACCACGGGCGTCAGGTTGCTCTGCAGCACACGCCGACACGACGCGTACGAGGCATCTAGCATACCGTGGAAGAGGTAGCTCTCACGCATAATTGGGATAAAAAAGGGAAACGTCGCCACCACCGCGCGCAGACGGATGCGGACGCGGTCGCCAAACTTTGTGGATGACGACGGCGGACGCAGACCCGCGAGCGGGACGGCCTCGTCTCGGCCAGGAATAAGTCGGAAGGTGCACAGTGCCTTGTCGTACGCGTAGTACCGACCGCGCGCGTAGGGCCGACGCATCACAGGGTGGGCCTCGTCCACTGTTGATGCGGCTGCGGTGGGTGGTGGTGGGGAGGGTGGTGGGGAGGGTGAGGCGGGTGAGCTCGGTGCTAGGGTTGTTGTCGTGGTGGAGGCGGGCGGTGGGAGCGACGAGAAGGGCACCGGCGCGGGTGACGTGGACGGCTTGCCTGCTTGCGCGGGCGAGCTGGTCGCCGCCTGCGGCACCGGCGAGATGTGCGGCGAGTGCTCGAGCGACAAGACCGCCGCGGCCGTTGCAGTGGCCGGCGAGAGGTAGCGCGTGTGGGTCGTCGTGAACTTGTGTGATGCGAGCGCCGACGAGACAGGGCTGCGACTGGGAGAACGGTGCACGTCCCGCCAGACAGCGGCCGGTGACGCGGTCGGTTCGGGCGGCGGGGTCGTCGAGGTCAGGTGACGGTTGTCGACGAACAAGACGCGATTGCGGTCGGTGACGTTGCTCACAAGCCCCACAAGCGCACCGAGGGGAAGAATGCCGTGTGGGTGTGCGGCGAAGAGGTAGCGCGTGCTCTCCATCGCCGCCTCCGGTGTGGCCCCGTCGGCATCGACCACACGACCCTGCGCGGGGCCTGTACCAGGTGTGGCGGCGGCCTCCGCAGAACGCCACGCGGCCCACTGATTTAGCGGCAGGTGCGAGCGTGTGCCGGCCTGCTGGGCTTGGGCGGCCAGTGCCGCCCGTTCGTCTTCGTCCCAGTCATCCACAGCGGCTGCCGTGGACGATGACGCGGCACGCACCTCTTCGATTGATGACGCGTGCGAGGCCGCGGAGCGCCGGAGCAGATTGTCGCGTGTGGGGTAGCGGAAGAGCGGCAAGGGACCGTCGGACGCGATCAGCTCCGCGCTGAAGTAGTTGCGCACGAGACGGCATTTCCAGTTCACATACGGCAGACAGTAGCGAAACTTGATGTCGTTGATGAAGCGGTTGAGTCGGCTGTCGTTGTGCCGGGTCTGCATCCCGTACTCGCGGCCGTCCGTGTAGAAGAGAAAGACGTAGCCGACGTCGATCACGACGGCCAGCACGAGGAACACCGCGGGGAGGCTCCGCAGGACGCCGGCCAGCACCACGACACCGAGATGCGTGACACAGGGCTGCACGGAGCCGTGTGGCGAGGCGAGCGCAAAGGTGAAGAGCCGAGGCAGCCACGGTGCAACGTCGTGCAGCCAGTGCTGGCACGCACAAATCTGCTCGGGGTGTCCTCCGTGCGCGGCCAATCTGCCCAAGTTCGTGAAGACGACGTAGTTGATCGGGGCGGCCAGCACAAGTGCAAATGTCATGCGCATCAGCATCCGCTTCACCGCGCGCTTGCGGTGCGTGCCGGCCGTCTCCGGGCTGTTCTGTCGTTCCTTCTGGCGCTTGGAGAGCTTGACCATTTCCTGCGCACCGCCGCGGAAGGCGCGGTTGTGGCGCAGAAAGGACAGCAACGGCAGCACCACAAAGAACAAAAACAAGAGCAGGTTCACGGTAATGACGTGCATGATGGCGACAATAGCTCAGGGAGTTGCAAACGAATAGACAGAGTGCCCGTGCGTGCGCGCAAGGGAGAGAGAGAGAGAGAGAAGAGGGGGAAGGTGAAATACTGAGTGACCGGGTGAGTGGGGGAAAAAAGGTCAAAAAAAAAAGACGGAGAGGAAAAAAAGCAATCCGTGACACTAAGTAATATTTGAAGCAAACAAAAACCGAAAGGATAGAACGTATTGAAGCACCACCACCACGACCGTCCGCGGTTGAGGCGAAGAAAAGAAAGAAAAACGGTGGGCAAACGGTGGGCAAACAGAGGGTTACGCAACAACACTGTCAACAATGTACAACCAAGGAAACGACAGGAAACGCGGCCTACACGGCGTGTGGTTTCATCTGAAGAGAGAGATAGCGAGAGCGAGAGAAATGGGAAGGAGAGTGTGAATTGCTGCATAGGCGAAGAATTACAAGGGGACTCAGCGGCACCACGCGAGGCAGAGAGAAAAGCAGCCGGGAATGTCAGGGTGGCCCACCACACATGTGCGTGAATCATCGCCTTGTGCCGTCTCGGTTGTATTGCTCCACTAGAAGGGTTGAACGTGAAGCTTGTCACGCTTCCTCGTTGTTGCTAACTTGCAGCTGTGTCTGTGGGTCTGCTTCTTCACGTATTTTGTTCATTTTTCGTTCTGTGACGTTGTCTTGGAAGCCCTTCTCTGTTTGGTGCCTTCTGTGATCGTGCCATGGAAACGACCTCAACAACAAAAAGGCAGTACTCACTCTGCTCCTGGCACACCAATTTCGTGAATAACCCTCCCGAGAAAGGACACTATCCCCCACCCTCATGAAAAGGGCGTCTGGGACCGATAGCAAATTGTAAGTGACTCTCTGCAATGAGCCGCGCACGAGTAGGCTTCACTTTTTTTTTTTTCCCTCTGTTCTACTCGCCTCCTGTCGCGGTGGTGTCTCTCCTCATCGAGAAGGGACGCCTACTTCGACTCGCTCGAGGCCGGCTTCTCGGCCGGAGGTGGCATCGCTCCGCGCGGGGCCACGCTGCGGGGCTCCACGAGGTAGTTGGTGAACTTGGGTGGCCGCTTCTGCGCAAAGGCCATGCCAGATTCGGCCACATCATCGCACAGAAGGCTGAAGGCGTTCCACGCGGCCATGTACTCGAGCGAGGTCTGCGACTCCTTCTCGAGCTGCCAGTTGAACATGTGCTTGGTGCCCTGCACGGCGAGGGGGCTGTTGGCGGCAATACCGGCCGCGGTCATGCGGGCCGCCGTCATCATCTCGTGGTAGGTGTCAAAGACGTCCTCGACGAAGCCCATGTTCGCGGCCTCCTCGGCATCGAAGAACCGGGCCGTATAGCACAGCTCGCGCGCGCGACCTTGGCCGACAATGTGCGGCAGGCGCTGCAGGGCACCAATGTCAGCGGCCAGGCCCACGCCGGCCTCGCGCACGCTGAAGGACGCGCGCTTCGTTGCGAAACGCATGTCGCAGGCGGTCGCCAGGCTCGTGCCGCCGCCAATGCAGTGACCGTCGACGGCACAGATCACCGGCACGCGGCAGCGCGCGAGGGAGGAGACACCGTCCTGGAAAAAACGGATCATGCGGTGCTGCTCCTGCAGGCGCATCGCCGGCATCTTGGACGCGGACTTCGCCACGTCGCTCGCCATGCCCTTGTTCACCATCGTAACCAGGTTCAGGCCAGCAGAAAAGGAGTGACCTTCCTTGGGGGCAAAGATGGCACACCGGGCCTCGCGGTTGAGGTCCTTGGAAAGGTAGTTGGTGACGTGAAGCAGCGCGTTGAAGTAGTTGTCGTCAAGCAGGTTCAGCTTGCTCGAGGGGTCGCCAATGAGGATTTCGTAGACTCCGTCGGCCTTGAGGTTGCGGTGCAGCTCAAAGACACCGGAGCTGAGCACCAGCTCCGTCTGCACGGCGTTGAAACGAGGCAAGCAACGGCGCATGTGAACCTGTGCGTGTGTGTGTGTGTGTGAACGTCGTTTTGAGTGTGTGTGTGTGTGTGTGTGTGTGTGTGTGTGTGTGTGTGTGTGTGTGTGCGTGTACAGGCGCAAGATGGAAGTGTGTGTGAGCCAAGCCCGTTCTCATGGTCGTGCGTGGCGGTGAGTAGAGGAATGAGAGGGAGAGAGGGAAGGACGTGTGTGTGTGTGTATGTGTACGAAAGCCGATGTGAGCGAGTGCAAGCTCAATTTTGGTCTATGACTGCTCGTACGAATGGAGCGAAGACTGCCCGTCGACCGCCAGCAGACAGTAAATCTTTCCAGCTAGGAAGCAGACACGTGGCCCAGGGCACGTGCACATTCGCCGTCGTGCGTGCGATCCCTCCAGCCTGGCACATGCATGTCTTTTTTTTTGTGTGTTTGCTGTTTGCAACTGTTGTAATAGGTCCATGCGGACGCTCGTGTTTTTTTTTTCCGCTTCGCTCTCACTTCTTTCTACAGAGGAGAGAGCTGGAGACGAATGCACGAATGTTCGCATGGCGCATATTACACAGTGCGGCGATTCAGAAAGAAAAATAGAGGAAAAAAAGAAGAGTAAAGTATGATCACATTCTTTCTATCACGGTGTGAGTTCACTCGCACGCGCATGAGTGCGCGCTGAGCTGAAGAGAGAAGGAAAAAAAAGGGGGGATTGATACAATCATTGAACGAGAAAAAGAAGCCAGGAGGTGAAAGGAGAGGTAGAAGAAAAAAAAAACAGAAATGTCAGGAGAGAA
Organism: Wallacemonas sp. Wsd; assembly: GCA_030849645.1. Classification (NCBI taxonomy): domain Eukaryota; phylum Euglenozoa; class Kinetoplastea; order Trypanosomatida; family Trypanosomatidae; genus Wallacemonas; species Wallacemonas sp. Wsd. The sequence continues at coordinate 42,067 of JASANQ010001269.1, read as the reverse complement.
AAAAAATCATGTTCCATGACTTTCTTGGAATGCTGTCGCATCCGTTGGTTTTACATCGTGTTTTTTTTTTGATTTTTTTTGCCGGGTACCGTATCTACCTCCTCGCTTTCTCTGTTGGCTGCTCCTTTGGCAAATGTCATATTCCCTTTGATTTTTGGTGAATACGCCTGTGAGGAGCTTTTCTTTTCCCGTCGTTCTGATGTTTTGTTTTGGGTATTTCTTCACTTGACTTGAAAGTTGTGTGGTTGTGCCGTTCTGCCGGAGTTCATCCTATTCAGACTTCACCTCCCTTTGTCGAAAACCTTCTTGTTGTCTTAGTTGCGCCTCACACAAAACAACAACAACAAGAGAAGTGATAAGAAAAGTCACAGCGAGAGAGGGAGAGAGGGATGGGGAAAAACAAAAAAAAACAAAAATCTGGATACAGAAAGAACAAGGAAACACAAAGAATAGTCATGGAGGAACAACAACAACAACAACATCACATCCACACACACACAAAAAAAAAAAAAAAGCCGATGGAGGAAACATGACCGCGATTCGGAGAACGCTGAGGACTGAAATCGTGACCGCAAGACAGCTGTCCTTGTCACCGAAAACCGCACAACAACAACAGAGGAGGTGCAGCGGTTGAGAGCGAAGAACAAAACAAAACAAAAAGAAAAGTGTGAATGGAGGACGGGCCTCACGCAGGTCTGAGTTACTTGCACAGAGGTAACCAAGCCAAAACAAAAAAAAACAAAAAAAAGAATGCATCCCTTCGTCCTTCTTCCTTCTTCCGGCCCTATTAGTATTTTACCAGTCCAATTACACTCTTTTCATTTCTTGTGGGGTATGATTGTCTTGTGCTGTTCACATACCTCACCTTGACCGTTTCCCATCCTGCGTGTGTGTGTGTGTGTGTGTGTGACCTTTATTGCCCCTGTGGGTAGAGGCTAATCCATGTGTACAGGCCACCGAGGAGCACGCAGGCCGTGCCCGGCGCAGGGGCCGTGCCAGCCAGCTTGGTGTACGCATTGATGTACTCGCGAGCAGCCAGGTCATCCAGATCGGGGCTCTGCGCGGACACAAACACCACCGCATGGTTTGTCTGGCCGCTTCCCTCCTTCTCGCGCTGCGCGTCCACGAGGCGGTCGTACTGGATCTCCTGGACTGGCATGTTCACGCTGCCGGGGATGTGCGTCTGCGCGAACTCTTCAGCCGGACGCACGTCGATGATTGTGACATCCTTGTTGAGACGCGCGTGAAGGTCCGTGGCGGCCATGTCAACGGGCTCCGCGGTGTGCACCTGGTGCACGTTGAGGGACAGCTTGCGACCACTGGACATTTGGGCGATGACGGGGCAGAGAGTGAAGGGGATGACAACAACAACAACAACAAGAAAGTTTGCGACAAACAGAGGGAGAAAGAGACAGCGAAAGCGAATAACGAATTTCTCGTTCTTGCCACCAAATGAAAGAGCACACGAGCAATGAGAGAAGAACAGCAAGAGAGGGAGAGAGAGAAAGAACAGTAGATAGAAGGAGAAGGAAGTATTCAACAGCGTCCGTGCGGGTCTGAGAAGAAGACCAGAGTGCGCAAAAATTGTCGTTACAATGCGACGAATAGAGTGCTTTTTGTTCGCTATTTTCCACACTTGCGTTGTGCTTTGTGGGCCTATCAAACCATGCACGCGCCGGATACGTCTCATGCGACGACACCAATGTGTCCCCCCTGTTCTTCACACTGTTTCTGAGCAAGCGCACGCACCTTAGCTTGGGATAGTCTTTTTTCCATCTGTTGTTGCTCAGTCGGCACATCCTCTGCAAAACAAAACAAAAAAAGCAATATCAACAACAACAAGAAGAAGACTGGACGTGTCAGGTTCGATAGTCATTCGGTGGCGAATGCCGCGCTTCCTCCCTCTCCCCCACCCTCTCCTCATCACAGTCGAGGGAGTTCAATCACCTGCTCCTTCTTGAGCTCCATCTCTTCCGTGGCATCGAAGTCACCCTCGACACCAAGCAGTGCGCGAATGCCATCCACCGTCTTCTCCACCATGATCGACGCCAGCTTTGCCGAGGCCAGCTGATACAAGGCATCGTAGTTCAGCAACGTGGCGGCCTTGAGAATCTCCAACGTCAATGTTTCATCCCACTCACTGACAAACAGGCGATCTTGCGAGTCAAGATACTCGGAGAGGGGCATTGTCATTGGCTTCGGCACCTCCCGTGGCTGCGTGCAAAAGACACGCACCTCGCCGTTCTCCGTGCCAAAGGTCGACGTGCGGAAGCGGTAGGACATGTGCTGGCAGACGCGCTCGAGGATGTCGCCGCGGAAGTACGGAAAAGGGAGCTCGACAAACCCCGGCTGCGACGGCGGCGGCAGCGGGGGCGGCAACGACCGCGCCGCAGCGATGGTGGCGGCGGTCGCGGCCCCGACAGGCGCACTGTTGGTGGGGGCGGGCTTCGTGCTCGAGGACGGCGCCGGCGGGCTCGCGTGCAGAAAGTTGTCCCAGGCCGCATCATCCTCATTAGGGCCGGGCTTGCCCGCGCTGGCGACAGCGTTGGCCGCGCCGTGGTGGGGGTCCTCAGCCGGCTGGAAAAAGTCCATGAGGTCGGGCACGGCGGTGGACTTGGGCCGCGGGGGCGGGGCAGCGCCAGGGGCGGCGAAGAGCTCGGCATCGAGGTCAATCGCCGGCGCACTGCTCGCCGGTGTGATTGCGGTGTTGTTGTTGTTGTTGTTGGTACCGTTGGTGCCGTTATGCGACTGGTTCTTGACGCCCACCACAGTCCCTGTGTGCACGCTCGCGCCGGTGCGTGTGTCGGTGGCCATCGTACCCACCGAGCCCAACGGCCGCGCCTCCACGAGAGTACCCATCGCGACCTCGCTGTCGGAGCCCTCGCTGTTGCTGGGGCTCTCCAGACCGAGACGAGGTCCGCGGCCGTCATTGCTGAGACGACCGGCGACGCCGCTGTGACTTGCCGTGCCCGTGCTGGTGCCGTTCTGGTCCCACCGCACGCGCACCGTGCTGCCGGGCTCAGCGCCGCTGAAGTCCTGCCCGTCCAACAAGTCGCGGAGGAGGTACGAGGCCTCCGACGCGATCGCGTGGCTGACGGTGGCGCGACCGCCGTCTGAGCCAATGAGCACGAGCATCTGCGGGTGCGGGTGGTGCTGCGGCAGAGACGGCGTGGTCGCCTCCACAGGGCTTCCGACCGGCGTCGCGGCAGAGGTGGGCATCACAGAAGCTCTCGTATTTGACCGCTGCTGCAAGTTCAGGAATGCTCCAAGCAGGAGCGAGATAGAGAGATAGTAAGTGAGAAAAAAAAAAAAAGAAGACGGGCACAAGGAAAAGCACACACACACACACAAAAAAAAGATGTGTGGACGGAAAGACGAGCGCAAACAGGCACAGACACACAAGTGCTGTCGTCTCACGGTAAACCTGGGTGACGACTTTGGAGTTCTGTATGCTTGCATCATGCAAGTTTGGGAGGTGACAAGAGAAGGGGAGGGGGAGACAAATCAATGAAGAGAAAAAAAACCATGAAACATGCCAATTTTCTAGTGGCGCGCACAGGCCCGCTTCAACAGACTCCACAGATCGAACGCGAACATCATCAGGACGCGCACAAAAATACAAACTCGCTTCCTTGTACGCAGAGAACGAAGTGTGTAGGGATGTCAATCGATGTGATCCCTCTCATGCTCCTGTTTCCTCTCTGTGCTTTTCTCTTCGCACGTCGTTGTACGCAACAGACATGCAGCTGCGGACCCGTATGAAAGAGGCGGGTAAGTAGGTGGCAACGCATCTATCCCAACATCATTGTCAGGTATGCGTTGCCTACCCAGATATGATCGTCATGCCGTGTGCTGCCTTGTTTTTTTTTTTTGACATGTATATATTACGTTCACGCTCATCTTAAATACGGATGCTTCTAGCAACACATGCAACGGATATTATTGTCAACGAATCATTGGTACAGGCAAGCCACACAGTTGCACATCACGCTTGTATCAACACGCACACACACACAACCTCCACCACCACCAATATTTCATGCTGAGCTAGTAAATACGACAAAGACAGCAACATCAACAACAACAAACACAACTACAAACACGAGTGAACCGTGAAAAGGACGGCTCCAAAAATTGACGCTGGTCGGGTTCTCGCAGTAACTGGCTGCCAGCATCACACAGACATGAATGCGCACCCGTTTGGCCCTTTTCGTTCTTTTTTTTTTGTAAGGAGTGGAAGCCGATTCTCCACACGCAATCAAGCACAGCTGCAGTTGATGGGACCCCATAGTCTCACCTAGGTTGATGCGCGAAAGATTCGAAAAGATATGAACAACTCCATCAAAAAAAAAAAAAAAAATACGCGCCCAGCACGACGGCATCGACAGTTTTGCTTCTTGTTCTTCAGGCAATGACAAGTACAACAACAACAACAACAACAAAAAAGAACAAGTAACCAAAAAGAGGCGGTCATTTGTCACGATAGACACCCATCAACCGACGGTGACCGACAGTGAATATCACAATGCACAGAGACACGGGCTCACTGATGGGACGCGCACAGGCAAACACCGTGGCAGTGGTGCACTCTACCAAGCACCGCGTACGGTAAACAGGTGATCAGCTGCGAGGTAGAGGGCCGACAAACCGCTCCCCACCGGTCTCACTTACACATGCACACACACACACACACACACACATACGCACACACGTGACTCAGCACGCATGGACAGCCTCATCATGACAGAAATACACTGACCAAGTCAATGCAGCAAGAATGCAGCAGAGAGAGAGAGGATCACCTGAACGCGGGCAGAAAGATACGAGAGAGTGAGGAGTACACACGGAAAACACATGCGTGTGACATGGAGTCGAGAAGAGGTCAAAGACAGACCCGCTCACTCCGCTGTCTCCAGACTCCGTGCAGTCGCTTTCACTCTCTCCTCTTCCTCTTCTCGGCTGTCACTTCTCGGCGTTGTCCACAAAGAAAAAAAAACCAACACACACCCACACACACACACAGAGACCATCAATCACATCTGCAGGCGCGCGGCAATCAAAACGTACGAGCACATGCAGTAACACTGAAGAGACACCGCGCACTCTCTCCGCGTTGGGCTCCTTCATCTTTTGCGGTGCTGGAGGGGCTGCGAGGCGGAGGGGCCCAAGTGAGATCACAGGCGTCACAATCGCTTCACGAACGGCTCGTTCCAAAATAGAAAAGGGCATCAATAACGCACGCCACGCTCCCCCCCCCTCCCTCTTCATGCGATCTGTTTACGGCTTCGGGCTCAACTTGCGGGACGCACCCATGTGGTACGCTCCTGGCCGGACGCCTGATCACGGTACGCGTAGTAGACCTGCTGGTACTCCTGCGAAAAAATAGGCCGCCAGCCGAACGGCAGCACGCCAAGGTGATCGGACATGAGTGGCGGTGGTGGTGGCACCGTTGTCGCGGGCAGATCCAGCACGGTCACGGGCTTCGGTGAGGCGGCCACGTGACTCGACAGCACAGCGGTGCCCGGGAGCGCGGTCGGCGAGACCACCGCCGGCGCACTCACCGGCGTGGTGACGACACCGGGCAGCGTCGGCGGCCGCACGAAGCGCGACGCGGCGGCGACGTGGTTGGCGCCGGACGACGGCGCGCTCTTGGATTTCTGCTGGAACGCCCTCTCCACGGGCCTGTTGATCGTGGAAGCGGAGGAGGCGGAGGCGTGCACTGGCTCTGGACGACCTCGGCGTGCATCGCGGTCGCGTTCCATCCGCGGCGGTGACCGCGAGCGCGTGCGCTTGCCACCACGGCGGGAGCGTTCCTCGTCGCTGTCGTTGTCGTGTCGGTGGCGCTGCTCGCGCTCGCGGCCGGCGCGCGACGACTCGGCCGCCGCCGCCGCACCACCACCAGCCGGCGAGCCGTGAACCACGCCGTACTCATCGGGCACCCATTTGCGCGGAAAAGGCGGCGTCACGCGCTCGCGCAAGAAGTGCAAGCGCGGGTCGTCGAACGACTCGAGAGGCGGGACGACCATCGCGTAGCGGTCGTTGCGACCGGTGAAGGCGAGCTCCTTCTGCACGGTCTCGACGCCGGTCCTGCTCTTCTTGAAGCTCACGTGCAGATGCAGAGAGAAGCGCGCCTCGACCTGCTGGGCCGTCGGATCGCCCGCACGACGCACGGTCCTGCCGGGGCTGTGGCTCATGAACTCCACCACCTGCTCGTTCAGCGTCTGAATCACCTTGTTGGCGGCCTCGAGGCTCGCGAACTCAACAAGGATGTTCACCATCTGCACCGCCGGACCCGCGGACGACGGATGGCGCCGGGGTCCACCGCGCGCTGGCAGCACCAGCACCTTGCGCGGATAGGCAATGCCGCGCACGAGCTCAAACACAGTGTACGGCGTGATGGGGTAGTCCGCCACGTCGTCCCCGCGCCGGTCGCCACCACCGGGCTGGTCGGGACGCGCGTAGAGACGACGCATGGTGAAGAACACCACGCGCGTCTCGGGCTCGTGGGGGAGTGCAATCTGGCCGTCGTCCATTTTTTGGGCGGCACCACCGGGACGATTAGCCTCCGAGGCCGCGGCCGCTGAAGCCGGTACAGGGGCGTTCTGACCCTGCGGTGGGACCGAGGTAGACGACGATGACGACGATGATGACGACGATGACGTGGGCGAGGGGACCGATGATGCACGAGACGGCGGCGAGCGCTCGGCCTTGTCATGGGGTCCCGGCGAGGGCAGGAACGCCGTGGGGTCGCTGAGTTCCGCGCGGTGGGCGGTGGTGTGCGACGGCGTGGCGTCCGCCGCGTTGAGCTTGGGTGTCTCTGGCTTCACCACCCCCTCCACCAGCAGACGGTGTGGCCCCAGCTTGATGTAGCCGCGGCGCAGCTCCAGGCCCATCGCCTGCCCCTTGGACACGAGCTCTAGCCCTGTCGTGAGCATGTGACACACCCCGGCTGCCGAGGCGAATTGCACCACCGCCAGCTCCTCCGGCTCGTCAGAGGTCGGCATACCCGACTTGCGCGCAAAGGCGGTGTCGCTCCAGATGATGTTCGTCGCGCAGCGGGCAGGCGTGCTGCGGTAGCATCGCTGAAACAAGCCAATAATGACGCGCGGCATCTTGCGGGACTCCTCGAAGAGATCGTCGGTCATGCCAAGCACCAACAGCGCGGTGCCTCTCAACACTTCTGACTCGTTCATTGAATATCTATTCTGTGTCTGTGCTGTTTCTTCTTCTTGTCAGTTCTTCTTCCTTTCTGTGATATAGAGAAAGTGAGGAATGTAAAACTAGTGCAGGCGATCTCCCCTCTGAGAAGCGGCGACGATTAGTTTAGACTGGTTGGCTGACTTTGCTTTCCACCAAGAAGAAAAAAAAAAAGTACGGACGTACGTGCGAGAGAGAGAGAAAATAGAGTCGCATGAAGAGAACACACACAAATATATATATAGTAGGCAAACAGATTGATAGCAGATGGCCAATCAATGGACACAGAGAGAATCCGGCTCACACAGGTGCGCTCCTCTTCGTCTTACGAGCCTTTCTTCTTCGACAAAGACGACAGGTAAATGAGAAGAACCATTGTATCACAACCTCACTGTCGGAAAAGGTTCCCTAGTGTTAGTTGCCGTTTTTCTTTGCTTGGTATTTTGTTTTGTTTCAAAGGTGAGTCGATCGAAGCTGGTGCGTGCCACAACGCCTGCGTGGCGTCGTACATGAAGGTGCAAACGAGAAAAGACAAGAACTCGCGCACACACAGAAATACAAGTGAGTCAAAGAGGAGTGTGTTTCCTCAAATACCAGAGAAACAAAAAAAAGCGAAAAGGGGTAAATAGCGAAAACAAACAAACAAACAAACACACACACACAAAAAAAAAAAAAAGAGGCCAGCAGGCCGTTATAAATAGGGTAAAAATGAGGTAGTTTTTGCTTTTACAACAGTCGGAGATAGACAAAAATGACAGCAAACGGTCACTTTTGTGCGTGTGCGTGTGCATTGCCTGCTTGTAATGTATTCTTGATACATGCACGATCTTGTTCTTCCTTCTTTCGTTGAACGGCGTTGCAAGTGACCTTGTGCCTTTTCCTTTCCTGTTCAGTGTACCGCGGCATGCGCTGTGGTACCGTTCGTCACACTCCGTGCTCGTTTTTCTTGGCTTTGTTGCGTTGCCAAAAAAGTGCAAGAAATAAAAAACTTCAAGGCGATCTCAGACGCTTTGACCGTTCTTTTGATGTGCAGAAGGCTTGCGGTGACGCACGACAAAACAACAACAACAACAACAACAACAAGAAAACGAGAAAGAGCGAGCTGGGCTGACGTTTTCATTCTTTCTTTTTTGTCTGTTGTGTGCGTAGGGGTGCTTGCGCACGTTGTCTTCTGAGTATTCTGTTTTTCCCCCTCTTGCTCGCGATTATTCTCTCTGTTGGTTGTTTTTGTTGTCTTTTGTTTTCAGCTTGTTGTTGTGACGCATCAATCCGTGGGAATGTTAGGCGAGTTGGGGACGCTGAAGACTTCCATCAGCTCCTCCACGTACTTGGGATCCTCGCACATGGACTTGCCTGGGCTGTCGGACAGCTTCGCCACCGGCTTACCCTGGCAGCGGACCATCTTCACGACAATGTTCATCGCCCGCACGCCGTCAATGGAGCAGGTCAGCTGTGTGCCAATGCCGCACATGACGTTCGTGACGCCCTTGAACTTGTTGTAGAGCGCCGCGCCCTTCTCCAGCGAGAGTCCATCGGAGAAGACGAGGGTGCGCGTGGCGGGGTCAATGCCGAGCTGCTTGAAGTGCGCGACGGCCTTGTTGCCCCACGTGACCGGGTCGCCCGAGTCCTGGCGGAGGCCAACGTAGGCCTGAGCGAACTTCTCCGTGAAGTCGCACAGGAAGGCGTCCATCGTGATGCAGTCGGTGAGGGCAATGCCGAGGCAGTCCGGGTACTCCTCGAGCCACTTTTGCAGGGCCATCGTCTGCGAGTCCCGCAGGGTCGGCGAGAGCTGCTGGAAGGCCTGGAACCACTCGTGCGCCTGCGTGCCGACCGCCGGCATGTTCAGACGCCGGGCCAAGTCGTAGTTGCTGGTGCCCGTCAGGTGGCGTCCAAACTGTGGGTGGGCCTGGAGCGTGCGCACCACAGCCTCCTGCACATCGCGGCTGAAGCGACGGCGTGTGCCAAAGTCCGTGACGGCAAAGTCGCGCAGCTCGTCCTCGGTGTGGGCGGCGAAGAGGTCGTCGAGCTTGCGGCTCAGCGTCACGAGGGCATCCTGCGGCCCCACATTTGGGTGGCGATGCCGCTGCACCACCTCGCTGACAATCGCGAGCAGAGGGATTTCCCAGAGAATCGTCTCCAGCCAGGGGCCGTCGACGGTGATGGTGAGGCTCGAGCCGTCCTCGCCGAACTGCAGGGTGTCAGGGCAGATCACGGTGGGGATTCTGGTGATGGTGACCTGTGAGGGCTTGTAGCGGTACGTACGCAGGTAGTCGAGGTAGTCCCGCTTGAAGTGCGGGAGGCTCGACAGGTACGCGTGCTCGTCATCGCTGAGGACAACGTTGACCATGTGGTCAACCTGCTGCCGGATCTCGTCCACGTAGATGCCGAGGTGGTCATCCTTGTTACGGCAGTTGAACTCGAACGCGGTGAGCACGTTGGGGTTCTGGTGGTACACCGCCTGCTGCATGTGCAGCTTGTAGGCGTCCGTGTCCAGGAAGGACGTGATGATCGGCTTGAATTTGTTGTCGGCCGACATGATTCTTGACTGGGGGTTTTGGGGTGTGGAAATACAAATGCAACAAAGGAAGGAAGAAAGGAAGAGAGAGAGAGAGCAAATAAAAATATGTGAAGTGAGTGTGAGAAAAGCGAGAAGTGGCAAATAAATAAAGAAAGAACTGATCAATACACTACGTGGCACGAATAAAACGGGACAAAAGCGGCCGAGTGACTATCTTTGTATTCACGACAGGCTGCGATTGATGTGGTAATGTGTGTACGTGCTGTTGCCGTTTGCGGATGCTTGCGTGCGTGAAAGAGCGAGCGATATGGCGAGATGGTGAGAGAATGAAATTCACACAATAACGGGGGGGGGGGTGCAGGTGGATATACCAGCGATGCAAAAAAGAAAAAGAAAAAGAGAGAGTTGAGGAGAAATAGATATAGGGTGAGGTGCAAGCTAGTTGTAGACAGCAGAAGAGAAGAAAAAGAAAGAGGGAAAAGAAGGACGGGTAGTGGGATTGAGTGGGAAAGACGATCACCCTGGCGAGGGGGCACTAGTAAATGTGCTGCTGGAAATGAGAAGGATGGCACTTCGCCAATGTTGGTTCGCGAGTTGGTTGAAAGACGAAGTGCGGACGGGCATGTCGAATATTGTCAAGACCTTTTGAATGCGCGTACGCCCACCCGCCCAAGTCGTTCTCGTCGCCTTTGGAAAGTCGACAAGAGTCGTTCATGTTAGTGCAACTTTTTTTTTTTTGGTTGGAGTTGTTGTTTCGTTGTTGGTCTCTCGCGGTTCAAAGTGCCTCCGGGGGAGGCTCACATACTGCGAAGAGGACGTGTGGTCAGGCATCAACAGATGCCTTGGTAGTGTACATGTCAGATGAAAAGTGAGCAAAGCGGCAGCGAAGAAAAAAAAAAGGGGGGATGGATGTACAAAAAAGGAGGAAAAAGGAGAAGAGGAAAGGGAAAGGGAAAGGGGACACACACGTCGATAGACAGACAAACCAAAAAACGGTAGCGTTCTTACTGACCTCCTTTCGTTTTTTGGGAAGACGCCTTCGTCTCCCGTGTCCCCAGCCCGCGAGCAGCCGGCGCTTTCGGCAGCGCTGGCATCGGCGCGACGTACATTTTGGAGGCCACCTGCGCAATGAAGCTGGACGCACCCTGCGTGCCCGCTGCGGCACCACCGCTGCCCGTCGTGGCCGCTGCCGAGCGCGCTCCATTGGTGGACAAGGTGGCGGCGATACCTGTGTCATACTGTCGACGGCGCCGCAGCACCGTGTTGACCTGCTCATGCATCGGCGTCAGCGTGGGACCCAGGTCTTCGCTGAGCCCAGCGCCTCTGCCCTCGCCGGCGACCTCGCTGCGACGACTGCTGGGCGGACGCGACACCGCGCGCTCGGGGCCCACCTCGACCTCGCTCCCGTCGGCCTCGCGCAGCGCACGCAGGGTCGCGGCGTTGACGGTGCTGTTGAGGATGCGGTCGCGGCGCTCGGAAAGCATGGCGTGAGTGCGCTCACGGGCATCCGCCTGGCGCGTCGCGCTGTCGGGCCGCACCGCCACGCTGGCCGTGCCCAGGCCGGACTTGTGCCGTCGACTGATCGCCGCATTCGCTGTCGTCATCGTCGGCGTGCTAGAAGGCACCCCACGCACGGCCGGAGCGGGAGACAGCGCGGGACTGAGGAGGCCCATGCTGCCCACGCGTGTCGGGGCCGCGGGGTCGGCACTGGCGCCGGTGGAATCCACACGCGGACGCGGCGACAGGGCGGGCAGAGGCGTTGGCGAGAAGGCCAGGCTGTCCGCGCGCGGCACCGGTGGCGGGACCGGGGACTGTCGCGCAGAGCTCCCCGACGGCTCGGCGACGGCGTCCTCACCAGGCGCTGTCGTGGCCACCGAGGCCTTGGCGGGCGGCGTGGAGGCGCTGGCGGCGGGAAGGGCTGCCGTCTTGAGCGAGGTGTCGGCCTCATCGTCGTCGCCGTCGGGTGCCGTCGCGGCCGCGGCGGCGGCGGTGCTTCCTTGGAATGAGGCGCGGGTCAGGAGCACGAGGAACTCCGACTGCAGCTCCAGTCCCTCTCCGATGGGCGATGCGTCGTCAGGCGCGTGGGCTGCTGTTGCCGTCGGGGCGGCGGTGGTGGTCGTGGCCGCCGTGCTCTGCTGCGTGGTCATGGTGACGGCGGCCTGTCGACGCACAAAGGCCGCGTGATCGCGCTTCACGAGGCCGCGGTAGTTCGCGCGGAACCCGCTGCGGACGCGCGTGCTCTTGGCCAGTGTCGTGTCCAAGGGCTGTGTCGACGACGGAGGCTGCGCGTTCATCGCCTGCTCAGTGGCACCCATCTTGTCCCCCGCCCCACCTGACGCGACCAGGGCAGCCTTCAACGAGGCCGCCAGCGTCGCACCCGAGGCGGTCGCTACTGCCGGTGCGTTGGGGGTCAGCGTCGTCGTCGACGCCGCCCTCGGTCGGGTGCGCGACGGCGAGTGCAGCGGCGAGCGTGCCGCATTGGTGGTGGACATCACCATCGTCGCCGCCGCCGACGCCCCACAAGCCCCACCACCGCCACTCAGCACGAGCGATGCCCCTGCCAGGGAGCCCAAGGAGGAGCGGCGCTGCGTGCCGGCCTGCACCTGTGAGCGGCCACGCGGGCGACGGGCGCTCGTGGCGGCGTTGACGGCCTCCTGACGCGCCTGCTGCTGCGCGGCGTAGGTCTCGGCCAGGTAGTCGTAGAACACCGCCTCGTGCCGTGCGAGCTCGCTCTCCTCGCCGCTCAGCTTCGAGTACGGGATGCGGGACAGAGGTAGCGCAGCGGTGGGCTCCCCCATGTACCGATACGTGGCCGGGTCCTGCAGATCCCACTCGCCCATGCCGAGCTCGCCAATGACGTCACCGTGAAGGGTGAAGAGACGCGTGTAGTGTTCCTGATCTGTGCACACGATGATCGGCTCGGTCAGCGTGCGCAGCAGGCCTGTCAGGGCGGACGGCTCGTCGCTCGTGTCCTTGTCCTTGTCCGCGTCCCCATCGCGCTTGCCGTCCTCTCCTTCGCTCGGGCTGCTGCTGCTGCTGCTTGACGTGCCGACCACGTCCTTCGGATCGAGCACGAGGAGGCTGACAATGTGCGACAGGCCAGTGCCAAACGCGTCGACACGAGCCAGGACATCGGGCACGTACAGCACACGGTCCTCCGCGTGGGTGCCGCGCGAGGCGGTGCTGGTCTCTCGTGAGGGCTCCGTCTCCCGGAGGGCGGCATCCGCGGGTGATGGCGGCACCACCGCGGTCACCTCCCCATCCTCATCCTTGTCCTTGTCCGCATCGCCCTTGGTCGGGGTCACTGTAGGGTGGTGGTCACTGTCAATGTTGTTGTTGTTGTTCTTGCCGTGCACGCGGCGGCACGGCTGAAACCCCGTGCGCGATGCCTCCTCCAGCCAGCTCTGGTTCTCCGAGATCGACGTCAGGTACAGGGCCGGGTTGTCGGCCGTCATCACCGCCTTCTCCACGGCGGAGCCCGGCTCGAGCCGGCAAAAAGACATGGTACAGACGTGCACGTTGCCGCCCTCATCGGCGAACACCAGGTGCGTGCCGCGCGCGTTCACGTTGGCCACGACCGCGCCGCCCGATTCCATGCCCTCGTCGACCCCGGCCGTGGTCAGGCTGATGCCACCGAGGTACATGCGCCGCAACGTTTGCCACAGAGACACAGTGCCGTCTGCGTGCAGGGAGAGCAGCAGATGGGGACTGACCTGCTTGAGCGGCACAAGCCGAATGACGCGCGACTGGAGGCGTCGCAGGTAGGAGACGCACGTGGCGCCGGAGCTGCCCACGCACACGGTGTGCACGTGCGTCCGGTTGGACGGCGACGTCAGCGCCTCCGCCGCCGCCCCGCCCACGCCACCACCACCAATACCGCTTGTCGTGTCCTCGCCTCCGTCCTTCACAGGCGACGAGGCCGGGCCCGCAGTGGCACTGAACAGATTCGTGGTCGAGGTACCCAAGCCGCCGCCATTCGTGAACGAACCGGTGCGGGGCAGCCCCGAGAGGGAGCCGCGTCGCGCGGGCAGCCCGTGGCTCGGCGCGGACGCGGCCACGACGGCAAAGACGAGCTCCTTGGCGTACTGCGTCGCCCCTTCCTGCTTTTCCTGCAAGACATTGTAAAAGAACAAGGCGCCGTGCGAAGTGCCGCAGACCACGCTCTGCGAGGTGACCTGCGTGATGCTCGTGACCTCACCGTACGCCTCAGGCGTCGGCCAGCGCGTCGCGGTCGCCACCGTGAAGGTGGTGGACTCGGGTACCGTGTAGAGCATGCGGCGGGCGGCGAAGAGCAAGTACGTCGTGCCGAGCCGCACGAGCGAGCCGACCGCAGTGACGTCCCGACCGTGGCCAGGGCTTCGCCGGGGTGACGGCGTCGTGTCGAGGGTGGCGACGTCGGGTGATGCGCTGGCCATCGTCGCTGCGGTGGGGCTCGCCCCAGCTGACTTGATCGGGCTGCTGCTGTTGTTGTTGGTGGTGGTGGTGGTCTCGCTGGTGTGGGTGTGGGTGTGGGTGAGGGCGGTGGCGTTGAGCGCCGGTGTTTTCTTGGGCGGCGCCGCAGAGAGCGCGCGGCGTGCGGCTGTCGTGACCGCGGTCTGAGGCTCGCTCTCGCCGTCCACCGTCGCCGCGGTGATCACATTCACGGGCTGCCCATTGACCGCGTTCCACACCACCACGGCCCCATTGTGGAACCCGGTGAGCAGGCGCCGGCCGAGCTCGTCGAGCGCGACCGCGGTGAGGCCCAGCTGGTTCATCGCTTCCGAGTCGGAGAAGTCCTTGAGCAGAAAAGCAAAGACATTCTTGCCGGTGCTGCGGGTCCATGTCATGACCATGCGGTCCTGGTCGACGGTGACGATGAGGTCAAAGACGGGGGTGTAGAGCGAGGTGAACATGGTCGCGACGGGCCCCGTGTACTGCGGGGGGCAGGCCGAGGCCGCCTGCCGCTTTACGCGCAGCGCAAAGGGCTGACGTGCAAACGCAAGACAGCGCTGGCGTGCGTCGTCGGGGCGGAGCTGCCGCACCACCTGCGCGGTCCCGAGGTGCAGCGACTGCACGCGATGGAAGCTGGCCATGTCGAAGACGAAGAGCGCGCCGTCCGCGGCCGTGGTGAGGATCTGCTGCTGACGGGCCAAGATGGCGCAGCTCCGGCACGGACTGTTGTGCGCCTCGAGCACCGCAATGGGCGCCTCCTGCCCAAAGTCCCAGACCAGACCGCTGCGCTCCGGTCCCACCGTCACGAGCATCTTGGACGCGTCGCAGATGGCCATGTCGTGGACGGCGCTGTGCCGCTCTGCGAGGTGCGATGGGGCGCTGAAGACGCGCAGCTGCTGCGCGTTGATGAGCGAGGTCATGCGCACGGTGCCGTCATCGGCGCACGTGACGAGCGCGTCCAGCGAGGCCAAGAATTCCATCTTGTAGATTGTCTTGCCCGGGTGCAGGTGAAGGCAGCGGCGGGGCTTCAGCACCAAGGCCGGCTTTTGCACATCCAGCTCGAAAATGTGCACGTCGCCGGCGCTGGTGCCGAGGAGCACCACGTCCTCATCCAGGGCAGTGTGCATGTACAGCGAGCACACCACCGAGTCAACCAGGCCCATCAACACGCCCTCCGCCAGCCGCTTCTCCACGTAGGGCCCACGCCCGCCGCTCGTCAAGGGGGCGGTGTCGTGGCTGACGAGCATCTGCTGCGCCACCGAAGCGGTGAGCGGGCGACTGGCGCCGAGGCTCTTGAGCAGCCCCGTGGCTGCAAACCCGTTGAACGCCCCGGAGGGACTGCCACCGTCCATCGCGGACAGCAGTCGCGCCTGTTGCCCTTGCGGCGGCTGTGACGGCCGCGGTCGCCGGCTCGCCTGGGACGCGGTGGCGACACGCGCACTGGTCGCGCTGGACGACGCCGGCTTCGCCCCGCCCACACGCACCATCCGCACCGTTTCCTTCGCGTACGCCACACCAACACTGGACTCGGCAATCGGGCGGCCGTGGTAGACCTGCAGCACTTCGTACGAGTTGCCGTCGAGCACGAACAGCTCACGGTCAAGTGTGGTGATGTAGAGGTAGCGGCTGCGGTGTCCGCAGTGCACGCCACTGATCCAGTGCTTGTTTGCGAAGAGCAGGCCCCGCGGAGCCAGGTCGCTGAGGGCCCACGCGCGCACCATGCCCTCGCTGCCGGCCGTCAGCAGCACACGCTTGCGCACGTCGACGGAGACGGCGGTGACGCTCTCGTGCAGCGCGGTGCGGGGCAAATTGCCGGGCACCATCGCCGCCTCCAGCTCCGACTTGGCGAGGGCCATGTGAATGTGGTGGCGGCTCTCGGAGACCAAAAAGGTGGCGAGGTCCGTCCACGCCATGGTGCCGTGCGCCTCGTAATCCACCTTGGTCATGAACTCGCGCACCTCCCCTGTCGTGGCAGACGGCACCGCTGCCTGCATCACGTCCGTGAAGGACTGCAGCGAGAGCAGACGCGTGTAGGTGTCCTGGGGTGGAAGCCGCTGTCGTGCCTCCCCTTCGCCCAAGTGGGTGGAGAGTAGAAAGCGCGTCAGATCGTCTGCGGAGCGCGCTGTCTTGTGCGGGGCCGGTGTGGTGGCCTGTTTGTCGTCGGTCGCCGCTCGGGGTGATGGACACGACGTGTCGCCGCGCGGGTTGTCGACGTGGACCGCCGCGGCCTCGAACTCACGAGCCCACGGTGAAGCTACCGCGGCGGCGGCAGCGGTGGCGGCGGCCTTGTCTGCGCGACTCTCCGCTTCCAGCGTGTGCACGTAGCTGGGCAGGTCAACCGTGTCGGAGAAGGCCTTCATGATGCGTTGAAGCCCGCGCACGTCGAGCCGCTGCTCCAGGGCGGGGAGGGCACGGGCTGCCGCCTCTGCCGGTCGCACGCGCGAATCGGGGCCCGCCTCCCCGACAGTCTCCGCGTGGGCACCGGCGGCGTGGTCGTCACTGGCCTGCGCAGGGTTGCGCACCGCGACCAGCCAGTCACGCGGGTCGGCGAACTCCCCGACAATGTAGGCGTGCATCGTCGCCAGGCTGCTCGTCGTCGCCGTCTTGGAGACCAGCGCGGTCGCAACGCCCTTGGGACGCGGCTCTTTGATCGCGTCCGAGGCCACCAAGGCAGGTGGCTTGCTGCTGTCCAAACCGCGCGGTCGTGGAGGTGGTGATGCCAGGACGACGGCTGCTGTCGTGGTGGTAGACGTGGTAGATAGGGTGGGGATGACCTCCACATCAGTGGGACTGGGGGGACGCGAGGCGGCTGCGGGTGCAGTGCCGTCAGAGACGAGACCGACCACCAGCGTTGCGGCGCGCGGGTCGTGTGCGAGGGAGACGGAGGTGCTACTCGCGCCCGAGTCTGTCACCTGGCTCGTGGCACTCATGAGTAGGGGCCGAAGGGTAAACAAAAAAAAACAAATGTCGTCACGTGGCGTATACAAATCACTGGTGGGCAGCGTGTGTGTGATTCACCGAGTGTGATTGAAATGAAACAACGGGGGAGGGGGGACAGCTGGTGCATGGTTGAGAACAGTGTACTAGTTTCGACTGTGAGCCGTGGCCTCGACGCGCGCAGTGCGTCACACAGGCGCACCACACTCAGACGCGATATGTGTACGGTGTTCGTATTGCCCCGGATCTGGAGAGGAAGTGCGAAAGAACACGCAGCAGACGGAAAAAGCAGACGTTCAGAGGACGCGGTGATGCTGTTCGTACTCTGCTCATGACTTGGTTACTTTTGAGAGCTGTACTGCGACGAATGCTGGGCACACGGCCGGGATTTGTACGATGATTTTAACAAGTTTCAACGATTTCCAATATTTTCCGACGAATTTTCTGAAGAGGGAAGAAACAAAGGCCTCCCAAACTGTGCTTGTTCGGTAGTTGACTGTTCCAGATTTGGCGCATGCGAAGCAGGTCGGTAGGTTGACGGCTACCGTGGTGCTGTCGTGACTTACTGGTCACTATTGCAGTGCCACGCTGTTGACTGACATGATCCTTTCTCGAGACTATCAGTTGTGGAACACGAGTAAAAGAGAGAGACACACACAGAAAGTCCAACGTGTGTGGGGTCCACATGAACGATGAAAAGAGAGAAAAAAAAGTAAGACTATAGACATTAGGTCGGCACATCAAAGAGCCGGAGTAGAAGAAAATAAGGAAAAAAAAACACTGGTAATGTTTTGCACGGCATTGAGCTCGAGTGGAATAATCTTCACCGAGGTGAGAGACAGAAAAAAAAAAGGCAGGGAAAGAAAAGCCTACGATGGGGCAAGAAAAAGGTGGGCTCCGATCATAGCACATTGGCAGGATTGTGCTCCTGTTGGCTCTTGGCACAGAGCGTCTGTCCCCCGGTGCCTTTGAATGGCTGCATAATCACAACCACGCAGGAGAGCGCCAGACTGAGAACCAGAAGCACTGTCTCGAAGCCAGCGCCATCTTCCGCAATCTGATACACAATATCGAAGGCCAATGCCAATATGACGAACAGGAGGGTCACCAAATGAAAAGAAAAGAGGATGATGTTGAGATTCGTATCCTTGCGGTTGTAGAGAAACAGAGCCTTGTTGCTCGCCGCGCTGGGAGCCCGCATGTGGTTGAGGCGCGCGCCGTACAGCCACGAGAGGGACGCCAGAAACGCGCAAGACGTGCAGAACGCAATGAGGGCGGCGGAGGCGGCGACGAAGCACATGGCAGCGGCCGGGTCCTTGAACGAGTCCGAGTATCCGCAGGACCCATAGTTGCCGTTGTATCCGCCGTACTCCGTGCACGATCCGTACACGCTGAGTAAGACCCCAGCAGCCAGTGTGAACGCAACAATGCAAATGCCGAAAAACAGCAAGAAGACGCGTCCGGCGAGGTAGCCGGAGAGAGGGCAGCCAGTGTTGGACATGCAGAGGCAGTCGGTGCCGCTGCTCGGGTACATGCAACACATCTGCTCGGGCGTCAGAACGAACGACTCATTCTCACCGGCGCCGGCACCGACGCCGTAGTCGTATTCCACCGTGTACGCGTCGGGATCTAGCGGAGATTTGTTGGTCGCCATTTTTTTTGTTTTTTTTTGCTTGGTATTTGACGAGACTCTCGCAGCGGCTAAGTTTCAGCGAGATGGCCCTGTGAGGTGTGCGTTCGCGGAGTGGAGGGATAATGAGGTGGTGGCTTGATTTTGTGGACAGTGAAGTCTTCGACAGCAGGCAAGCACGGGAAACAAGAGAAGAGAGAAGGATGGGAGAGAAGATTCTGATGGAGGACAGCACGCAGCAATGGCAGAGAGAGAGAGAGAGAGAGCTCCGTGTGTAGAGGGTGACAGACATCCCGTCGTATGCGGCAGGCATGTCGCGTTGTGGTACACCCATCGATCAGAGAGGGAACGTGGGCGAGCGAAATAAAAATTCCACGAACGGAGCAAACCACGTGAACAGCGCGCGTCATTGTTTGTTACCTTTATACCTTGATACCTTGTTGGATTCTTAGTTTTTTTTTTTTTTGCTGTGTTTGTTCGTCAGTGCCTTCAAGTGCTGCGGCAGGGAGTCGGCTAAAATCTCTACCTTCTACAATTCAAGTCAGTGAAAGTGCTGTGACCCAGGAAAGCAACAGCATGACGAGTGAGTTTTTGCAACGTGTACAAGTGCCGTAGAGAAGTCTCTCAGCTGGTGCGAGTGCGCGCCAAGCGTGCTGGCTTCACCAAAATCATGGGTTTTTTTTCGTCGTCGCCAAATTTACAAGGCGATACCATCAACGGCCACGGCAGACGCATGGAATTGACAATTTAACCAAAAGATAAAGAGAAGATGATCGGAAGATGCAAAACAAAATAAACGATGAGATGGGGAGGAAATAAACAACCAAAGGACAAAACAAACAAGAAAAAAAAAGAATAACTCTATACTAGTAGGCCAGAGTCGGCTCGGGCACTCAAGTAAACGAATGAAAGAAAAACACTGTTTTGGTGTCTCGGCGCAACACGGTGCGCGAATGTCATGCAGTCCACGGGATGGAGGTTGCGAGGGAGGGAGAGGAGGAAAAAAAAATTCCGCGTGAGGCATGTCCGCGCGGATCATCGCGCACAACACGCTGGCAGGACCATACTTGGCGGTGCCTTACATCTTGACGCACAGGGTCTGTCCGACAATGAACTTCATGGGCTGCAGAATGACGAGCACGCACGAGAGCACGAGGCTGGTGATCAAGAGTCCCATAATCACGGGGTCCGAGTTGCGATACACGGAGTCGTTGTACTTGAGACCAAACCCCGCGGCCAAGATGGAGAACAGGCAGGTGACGGCGTGAAAAGAGAAGAGGAGAATGTCGAGGTTCGTGTCCTTGCGATTGAAGAGAAACAGCATCTTTTTGCTCGCCGCACCAGGGGTTTGCTTGCGGTTGAGGCGTGCGCCGTACAGCCAAGAGAGGGACGCCAGGAACGCACAGGACGTGCAGAACGCGGCAATGGCGGCGATCGCGGCGAGGTAGCACATGACAATCGCGGGGTTCTTGAATTTCACGTCCATGTCGCACCCCAACGCGGTAATTTGGGCACAGTTCGAGGTCGTATTGATCCAAGCGCCCGCAAACATCGACAGCACGGCAATTGCAAAGTCGAGCACAATCGCCACGGAGCGCGCGGCCGCGTGACCGGCGAGTGAAGAGCCCGCATTGCACAGACAGAGGCAGTCGGTGCCGCTGCACGGGTACATGCAGCACCTCTCCTCGGGCGCCAGAACAAACACTTCTTCTAGAATGCCGCCGATGCCGTAGTCGTACTCGAACGGGTAGCCGTCGGGATCAAGGGGGGATTTGTTGGCCATTATTTATGGTGTGTGTGGTTCAGTGAGAGCGTTGCGGACTGACTCGTTTGACGCCGCAAGGTTGAGTTTTTTTTTTGAGAAGTGGCGGCTCTAAAGTAAAATGTAGTGTGACCTGAAGGTCGGCTGCGAGACGTGCTAGAACAGGACAATAAAAATGATAAAGAAAGAAGTAGTTGGCAGGGTGGAAAGGGAGACAGTAGGAATGCCGATGGGGAGCAATGCATGCATTCGTGCGAGACCACTTGGCATACCAGACGTAGGTGTGATGGACATATGCCACACCAAGGGTGTGGGGGGGGGGGGGGGGGGGGGGG